>LKBB01000005.1:131481-175016 GCA_001513885.1 Thielaviopsis musarum
CCCCCCCCCAGGCCCTAGCTGTCTCGTAGATTCAGTGGCTTGGTCTTCTACTGCAATAAGTTCTATGCAACTACAAGACGAACCAGTCAACGTCGATATATAACCAGCCGCTGTGTTATTCCGCTTTTATCATTACTCTTTTCCAAAGTTTCGCCGTCTTATATCAGCCTCTATATATTCAACACATACCCCGGCTTCATTTCCTCTCCGACTTGACTACGAGGGAGAATCTTCTCCGACCTGTTTTCTTCGTCATTTTTCCACCGGCCGTCTCTCCGATACCCGGATCTCTTTTGTTTCTCTTGATTAGGAATCACAAACAGTTTCTTCTCGCTCCTCATCATACTCTTTCACTACCACACGAAAAAATGCCCGTCTTTTGTGCCTATTGCGGAAAGTCATTTACACGCAAAGAACATCTGGAACGACACATTCCAAGCCGTGAGTCATGCTTTCTGTCTTGTAGCGATCATAATACTAACAAGAGTAGACACCAACGTAAAGCCGCATCGCTGTAGTGGCTGCCAACTTTCATTCACCCGCCGGTAGGGCTAACACACCAAGCTACTGGCTCAATCTCACGCAGGAACACTTCCAACTGACTGTTCCTCTAGTGATTTACTACAGCGCCATCACTCTACCTACCATGAAGCCCGTGATCCGCACGATCCGTCACCCAATGGACTCTCCAGTGTAGCTGGACGCACGCCAATTGCATGTCAAAACTGCGCCAATGCGAAAACCGGCTGTGACAAGCGTGTCCCGTGCTCCCGCTGTGCCGACAAGAATCTTGCTTGTGCCGCCCGCTTTGCCAGACGGTCTTCCAAGGCTGCCTTGCGGGCCGCCCAGGCAACAGTCATGAACAATGCTCTGATTACACAGGTGCAGGTGCAGGCACAGGCTCAACAAAGCACCATACCTGTATCAGTTGGACCCCAGATGGCGTTCATCGATGTGGATGGGCTCAAGTCGGATGCTCAGCTGCAGTCTCAACCAATCTCGGGCAGTCCCGTGGATATTCTCGGCGACACTGGAAACAATACCAAGCAGCACAGCCCAAAGCTCCCGTCACCACAGGTTATGGATGAGCTCATGCACATCAACACTTTTGTCACTACCGACCAGGCATACCATGATTTTCTCACTTGGGCGCCTGACTATCCCATGGAACTCGACCTGTATGCGCCGCCCATGCCATTACCCCGTCAGGAGCTGCCAATGACTTGCTTTACTGAGCTCGATGACATATCCCCTGGCAGTGATACAATGCCGGGATCTAGTTCAATGTCGACATCGACATCATCCCGGGGCAGCATACATACGCGGGGCACCAGTATCATTTCAACCACCGAGTTTGATCCCCACTTCAAACCAGCCGATGCGCATGGAGTGGTACACGCCAGTCTCCCTGACCATATAGCGGAATTTCCCGTGGTGATTGCTGCAGAGTCGGCGTGGCCGCTAGCTCGCTGCTGCCCGCGGAGCATTATGGGGCATTGTCCACGTACTGCCATTGTGCATCTTGAGTGCCTTGAGCATAAGTCCAAGGACCATCAGCAGTGGGGTGGGTTGGAAAAATACTTCGAGTCGACTTCGGTGTCTGGATCTGGTTGGGACGTGAATGAGATGGCGCGAGTGGTTCCGCTGACATCATCTTCACGTGACCGCGTGCTGGCTATTGCGCAGTCCTTCTTGCACAAAGCCCTGGATATCCACCGTGGCAGTCAGACGGCCTCTTTTGTGAAGACAACAGGGTACAGCAGTCCGGCCGGATTTAACTTGATTGCACTGCCGCCAAACAATGTTCTGGAATGCTTTCTGCGCAGTTACGTGCGAAGCCTATCGTCTTACTTCCCGCTTGTGACTGCCAGTTGTTTGGACCCAAATGAGATGGTCATGAACAGCCAGCCAGCTACTCTTCTCCTTCTTCTCATGATTGCACAAGGCGCAGCGAGTATTCCAGCTGCATCGGCGCGATTCTTATCAGCAGGCCTGACAGAAACATGCCGCATCTCGTTGTTTGACATCATCGAGAAGAATGTTGAGTTCTCGGCAGACCCTATGGCGTTGAGATCGGGGCTGCTGTTCACCTTGCTTGGTGCATGGAGTGGAGACAAGTGGCTAATGGACATTGCCATGGGCCAGCGCGGGATGTATATGTCAATGCTTCGTCATGCGGGGCTTCTCGAGCCACAGGCAGCGCCATTCTCATTAGCCTTTGACACATCGTCAGGCACGGCGATGAATGTTGAGCTTCAGTGGCACACATGGGCGCAGGCGGAGCTCAAGAACCGTCTGGTGTACAACTGGGTGATGGTTGACCAGGAGTTGGCTCTTTTCCACGATGCGGCACCCATGCTGTCGTTGGATGATATGCATTGCCACATTCCTGGCCCAGATATTCTCTGGACAGCGACTTCGGCTGACCAGTGGTTCGCACGTCTCCAAAGTATCTATGGATGTGCGCCGACGGGTGGAACCTTTTCAGCAGCATCCATAGCTACTTCGTCTCTGTATGACCTGTTTCAGGATTTCCTGACCGATAACATGTCGTCGCGAACGCGGTCTTTAACTCCGTTACATCTTCGCCTGCTGCTTCATCCTATTCATACGATTCTCGGGCCCATTCAGCAACTCATTGCATGCTTCCCCGACAATGCTATGAACGCCTGGCCTAGCGGCAGCCTGTCACGTGATGCAACGGCTTCTCAGCTTGAGGACGTGCTTGGGTTGCTGCGCCGGTGGTACACAGTTTCCAGCCCAATTATGGCTGCTAACGCTGGCGATGCCACCGTGCAAGCGGCCCTTGCTATGTATCACCTTTTGTGTCTCCAGGCCTTTACTAACTTCTCGGCAATTGAAAAGATGGCGCGCAAGGAGGATATGCAGGGCTTCTGGGACCTGGGTCTGCGGCACAAGAAGTGCATCTTTGACACTGGCGACGCCTTGTTCCATTGTGGACAGATTCTGCGTGTGGTGCGTGCGATGCCGGTGGATAGAAGACCGGCGTGGTGGGCGGCGGCAGTGTATCGGGCCATACTTGTCCTGTGGGCTGATGCTATTGTTCGTACACTAGATCCTAGCCACACCACTACGCGCAGACGGCGCAGCGCAACTCCGTTGAAGCCGGGGTCTCCGGGGTCTCAGGCCTCGCCGCGGTCCAAAGCTGTGGGGACATGCACTGCGTCTTCTTCATCCACAGTCCCGGCGCCGTCACCAGACATGAGCCAAGGAAGTAATGCGGCCGTGGTGATTGACAAGATTCTACCCGAGGACCCGTTGGTGACGTATATGCAGGCGGGCGAGGGTATCCTGTTCCTCACAGGACTGGGCGGAAGCCATGTGCGTATCGACCAGCCGTCAGATGTGTTGGCGTACGGGTCGATGGTGATAAACGATGGGTTGAGCACGCGTTTGGGAGACGGAATCAAACGCAAGCTGGCGCAGCTGGATGCAAACTGGCAGTTTAAACACGTGACTGCGGTATCGGGAGTGATGGCATAAGAAGATAAGGAGAGGGGCAAGATACAGGACACGATTAACTACAGGGATGACTAATGGGGGAGGGTTTTGTGTTGGTTTGTGGGTTCTTTCAGGTTTCTTTTGTTAGTGTTGGTACATTGTGTTTTCACACAATTCCAGGGACACATATTTGTGTTCACATCGCTAGGATAGGTTCAGGTTCCGTTCGGGAAGCAGTTATAAGGATAGCAACAACGGCGTTATGGGGTTAATGGTAGTACGAACAATGCAAGTTTTTCTTTTTTCTTTCTTTCTGTCAATCGAGACCAATGAGAGCTACGGTATAGAATGCAGATGCACACGGACATTGTAGCAAGAAAGACACAGATTGCAGAATATCTCGACGTACGGGGCTGAGATGAGGCCAATGCAGGTGGGCAATATTGGACGAGCTGAGGGCGTCTTATGGGCTGAACCCAAAGTAATTTATAGAGTGTGTGTATGTGTGCATAAGCACGGCCTGACGGACTTGGCAAAATGAAGGCAGAAGGCGGAAACAAAGCTGAAGACGAAAGACGAAAGAGCGAAAGGGCGAGGTTGACAAAGAATAGGTTGATGGTAAGTACTAGTAGTAGTGGTAATAATGGTAGCAGAGCCAGTATAGAGCAGACAATGGGCGCCAGACGTGCAGTAAGAAAAGTAAGACTGTTGCCGCTTTCTGCAGATGGGCGCCATATTATACTTGGGGCGGCGCTATATAGCTGCGACTTTGTGGGAACTAGTAATAATGGTAGTGGCGATCCAAACGAGTGAGGACGTAATGCAATTGATGAGTGAGGTTATCTCATAGTCTGATTAGTTCTTTTTTTTTTCAGATCATACCAAGTCTAGTCCTACCTCAACTTTAAAATGAGCAAGGAAGGAGAGGGTTAATGACGATGTACATTTGAGATAAAAGGAATAAAAAATAGCAAACGGGGGAGTAAATTGGTAGCGGAAATAAAAACAGAGAGGAAAGGGTGAAGCAAAAAAAGAAATGAGAGAACAATGAGAAAAGAGACAAAAAAGGAACAATAAGAAAAAGGGAAGCTAAAAACTGGGCTGTAGAAAAAAGTAGAGCAATTCCAAAAATGGTCAAGAACAAGAAAAAAAAAACCCCGAACTGTCAACGGAAGTCCGGTGGGGTAGTATTTTCCCAAATTCCCAACCTCGGCCATTGGCATGCACGGAGGACAAGCAGAAAAGTTCTTGTAGTAATGTAATGTGTGACACGTAGGTTGTGATGAAATGAGTGAAACTCTATGAATGAGGTATATGTAAGACGTAGAGGGTTAGGCGCACACAACCCTAGTGATTCCATATGCAGCTTTGCATTGGGATGGAATGGAGCGTGGGAAATACAACTGAACTGCGTCTCGCTTGGCTGCTAGTTTCCTAGTTGGGAGAGGGTAGGAATAACTGTTACACATACTTGAGTATTTGCACTTATCAAACAACTAGACAAGGGAAAGTAGCTCCGTAAGAGCGAGGGAAAGAAAGGGAAAGAAGCTCTGCATGGAAGGGTGAGGGAAAGAAAGGGAAAGAAGCTCTGCATGGAAGGGTGAGGGAAAGAAAGGGAAAGAAGCTCTGCGTGGAAGGGCGAGGGAAAGAAAGGGAAAGAAGCTCGTGGAAGGGCGAGGGAAAGAAAGGGAAAGAAGCTCTGCGTGGAAGGGCGAGAGAAACCAAAAAAAAAAGGGAAAGGGCAAAGTTGGATGTCGTCGTTTATCGGCAGGAATAAGGTGCAATTGAGGTGGGGATTCCGCGAGTCGCTTCCTTCCCTACTAGGCCTTTGAACAGCGCTGGACTTCCGGGTTATGAGAAAAGAGTGGAAATCCCCAGGGCAAGCAAGGCAAGTGCAACTTGAGGGTAAAAGTGGCAGCTGCGTTCTGTGTTGGCCCACCTTGTTATCGCAACTTCGGGCCAAAAAAAGAAGCGCCGGCTATTGGTTGACACTATTGGGCTTATGTTTCTAATAAACATTCCGTTGCGCAAACAACACTACTTGGTCAGACAAACCCTCGGTGCTTTGTTTGTGGCGTGAACCCTGATCGCCCATATCAAGGCCTATTTCTGTGAATAAAATTAAAACAACGAATTAGAAAAAGAGCAAGCACAAGAAAAAAAATAAACAAGCACAAAAAAGGAAAAAAAAAAGAAAAGAAAGAAAACTCAGGTCCGGACAGCTGCACCCTTTCCATGCATGACGCGAAATGGCCGAGACCGTGGCGAGGGTCCGGTCGGCTTTTTCTTTTTCCTGTATTCTTGGTTGTTGGGTCTTTTGTTTTTATCGTTTCCGTCCCTGTTTTGAATGAGGATTTGCGGGAGGCGAAAACGCGAAGCAACGAGAAAAGAAGCGCAGCCAGTAGTATTAGCGACAGGCGCCGATTATGCGAGCAACAATATACGGGCTTAGGGACTTGGAGAATGAAGTATAAAACCTACGGGGGGACCACCTCGATATGAAACTATTTTTTTTTTCCCTATTCCCATCACCATCATCAACACATTCTATCCTCTTCTGATCTTCCGAGTATCATCTTTATATATCCTCTCATAACCAACAACTTCTTTTTTAAAAAAAAAACCCCCACCACTTTTTTCTCCACCGCTACAATGGCTCCCACCGCTGTCTCCGACGTCACCCCCGTCTCCATCGACTCCCCCAACGCCGCCAAGCCGTTTGCCGGCAAGGTTGCCGTTGTCACCGGTGCTGGCCGTGGTATCGGCCGCGGCATTGCCCTGGAGCTGGGCAAGCGTGGCGCCAACGTGGTGGTCAACTACGGCTCATCGTCCAAGGCGGCCGAGGCCGTGGTTGCCGAGCTGATCAGCTACGGCACCAAGAGCATCGCTCTGCAGGCCGACATCAGCAAGCCCGAGGCCGTCGTCGCCCTGTTCGAAAAGGTCAAGGCGCACTACGGCCGCATCGACTTTGTCATGAGCAACTCGGGCACCGAGGTGTGGTGCCCCGAGGAGGAGGTCACGCCTGAGCTGTTTGACAAGATCTTCAACCTCAACTGCCGCGGCCAGTTCTTTGTGGCGCAGCAGGCCCTCAAGCACTGCAGTGCTGGCGGCCGCATCATCCTGACCTCGTCGGTGGCTGCCACCATGACGGGCATCCCCGACCACGCGCTGTACGCCGGCAGCAAGGCGGCCGTTGAGGGCTTCACGCGCGCCTTTTCTGTCGACTGCGGCAAGAAGCAGATCACGGTCAACGCTATTGCGCCCGGCGGCGTCAAGACTGACATGTACGACGAGAACGCGTGGCACTATGTGCCCAACGGCCGGCCCGGCATGGACATGACCAAGATCGATGAGGGTCTGGCTGAGTTCTGCCCGCTGAAGCGTGTCGGTGTGCCGGCCGACATCGGCAAAGCCGTCTCTCTGCTGTGCTCACCCGAATCGGAGTGGATCAACGGTATGTTCTTCCTGGGTGACAGTACCACGTAATTTAGAACATCAACTAACTCTTTTGTATAGGCCAGGTCATCAAGCTGACTGGTGGCTCGTCCACTTAAGCGGCTCTGCGCTCCAGCGCTTTCCACTTACATACAGCTGACTAAGCTTGTAAGCTTCAGGCTTTAGCCTTTAATTGCAAATAGACGGATCAGGGTGATAGGGTTAGATATGCTTGATGCTAGGGTACGCCTAGTTTTTATTGTGGTTTATATTCAGAATGTACATGTTTTGCTTTTATTTCTCTGCGCCTCCTTTTGTTCCGAGTTGTTTCGTAGACCTGTAGCATCCGCTGCTTAAAGCACCAAAATACTAAGCCAGTAGTATCAAATGCCGTTTACTCTTGATCACTGTAGTTAACAATATATTAATGCCTACCTACTAGTATCCCGCCTCGTGTTTCCTCACATCAAACACCGCCGTCATCTGCTGCATCGCCGTACACAAATATCCCACCAACGACGTCCCCAAATCCTGCGTATCCGCCCCTACTCCATGTAAACAAGCCTGCCGAAAGAGCGTCACTGCCTCCACCACGCGCTTCAACTCCCCCGCTACAAACTCAACGGGAAACCGGCCCAGCGACCCTGAATCCGGCGCCGCCACGTCGCTGAAGCTTGTGCCAGCCTCTGTTACATCTGCTAGTTTCTGTTCTGGTACTGTCTGGATGGACATCGTGTACAGCTCCATTGTCTTGGAGAGCACCGTAGCCAAGAGCATGACTGTTGCGTAGCTGCCTGTATGCTGTGATTGAGCGCTGTTGCGTGCGGAAAAGCTTGACATACACGCGGTACACGCTAACAGCGTTGCACACGATGCCACTGCCTTTTTGTTGACTGCGAGGATACTCTCCAGTGGTGCTGAGCGGGCTACTTTCTCTGCGCCGTGAACAGCTTCAAGCCCTTCAATTACTGCAGCCACGCAGTCGTTTCGACAGGCAGTAGCACCGCCGCTGAGACTCGGACTCGCCAAACTCACTGAGCCAGCATCGACATCAGCCGCACATGATACGACTTGACCTGTGGTATAAGAGGAGGCGGGGAAGTAGCTTGCGGACGCTGGTGTTGCCCCGCTATCGGTGGACGGCCAGGAGGTCGCGGCGGAGAACCAGTGTTTAGCGAGATACGAGGGGATTTCCATGTCCATATTCATGTCTAGAGAGAGCGAGCGGGCATGGGCTATGGAGGACGACGAAGTGCCAGTAGTGGAAGAAGAAGGTTCCATGTCTGTCATGACTGTGGCTGGTAACGAAGTGGGACTCCATGAGACACCCATAGAGTAGAGGCTTCCTGTCTGGGGTCAGTATTGCAGTAAGTTCAAGGCCTCCACTGAAACTCACCAGGAATCATCTCTTCTGTCACTGGCCACTCAGAAGCCTGCTGACTGTGAATATGCACTTGTAGCTGTGCCTGAGCCTGCGCCTGAGCTTGTGCCTGTGCATACATCTGTGCCTGATACTGCTGCTCATTCAACAACATAGCTTCATGTTGTTCTGCCAGAGGCAACAGCCCCACAAACCCAGCAACATCATGCTGCTGCTGCTGCTGCTGTCGGTGTTGTTGTTGTTGTTGTTGTTGCTGCTGCTGCTGCTGCTGCTGATGAAACGCCATCGCCGCCGAACTCAGCAAATCATGGTGCGGCTTTCCGGCACGACTGGATGGTGAATACTGACAGTGAATGCCACATTGAAGACAGCGTGAGCAGGTTGGGCGAGTCTTGGAGCATTTGACTTTTGCTTGGAAGCAACCGTCGCAGGAGGCACGGAGACGGGGTTGTCGGATTTTGGACGTAGACATTGTTGCTTGTACGTGTACATGTGGATGGAGAATTGGTTGGTGTATGGGAACGGAGAGACGGAGAAAAATGAAAGAGAGGAGTGGGAGAGAAGGAGAGGGAAGGATAGCAGGCTTGCTTGATATATGGCTCGGCCGTGCGTGCAAGTTCAGGACAGACAGGCAGTCAGAAAGACCTGGGGATACACAGATGCGATCTGAGTCGTCTGCTGTCTCGACCATAACCACCCGCTCTATTCCTTATTCTTGTTCTTTTTTTTTCTTCTTTTTTTCTTTCCCCACTGCTCAAAGTACTGTTAGCTGCACATAATACGCCCTGATGAGAGCCCTGTGGCCGTTCTGATTCCAGCACTGCGTATCACTACGCACCGCAGCGCGGCCTATCTTCTGCCCACCACTACAGCGTACTTTGTCCGGCTACACCGCCTGTGTAACTCACCAAAGGCAGCCCAGCTGAGGGCCCAAAAAAGAGCAAAGCAGCTTCGAATAAAAAGAAAAGAAAAAGAAAAGAAAAGTATAAAAAAAAGAACGGGAAAAAAAAGCCCGGGCAATAAATATAGAAGCAGATAGACAAATGGTGGGAATACAGAGGTGATCGATGGTGGTCAAGCTTTGCTGGGGAGGAAACGGTAGGACAAAGAACCGTGACGAAAGGCGGGCATGGTGATCCGTGTACGATGTGGGAATATTTAATCATGCCAGAGATGAGAGAATGCTGCACATGGTGAGAATAAATGCATGTCATTGTAGATGCAGCTGGATGAATGGAAGAATTTTCACGTAGCCTTTCCTGTTTAACGTATGCTTGACAGTGCTCCTTCTGTTATTGCTACCACAAGTCTCCTCTCCAGTCCGCTCTTTCCCTACCCTGTAATGGTGCCTCACCGCCTGGCTGGTAGTTTCTCCAGGTTCTTGGATTCATTTTCTGTAGCGAGCTTCATAGGCAACGTGACCCAGATCTATGTTTCTCCTCTTTTTCTCGTTGCTCATGTTTCTGTTTTTTTTTTCATTTCTTTTTTCCTATTTTGGTCGGTCCCTTTTAGGCCTCTATCACCTCAACGGCCGCATGCAGCTTTTATAATTCATCCTTGAATTCATCTTCAGGGCCCATTCATTTGTCTATGCAGTGCAAGTATCTATTTTCTCTTTTTATTTATTCCAATTCCTTTTCTCACACTTATCCTCGCCTTATCCACTCCTACTACTGCTAGTTAGAATGAATTTCATCAACGCACACAATGTCTCATATCCAGCGTTGCACACAACTCAATAGCACGCGTCGTTTCATCTCGCTTTTTCCATACACTTTAGACTCAAATAACTTTTATTCACCATTCATCTTCTCTGGCTTCCATCTTTCTTCTTTTCTTTGCACAAGACCCATCATCAATGCAATAGCCTGTCATGTACCACACGGCGTACCGGCTTCTCTGCTCTATTTTCTTGTTTTGTCTCTGTCTCTCCCTGTCTCTTTCTTCAGTCTTTCTCTTCTCACTCCCTTTGTCTTCCACCAATATTCATTCTCAATATCGCTGCCGCTGGCTTAGCGAGCCATTTCATTCTGCCATTTCGTTTATCGTCAATGAAACCTAGACACTCTCCTACCATTTTCGTTTTCTTCTTATTATTTACCCAAACCAAACCTCGTCTAATAACTCTCGACTACTGTTACCTGCTTAAAACCCTACGCTTTGTGTAATCTGGTACCTCTTTTTCGATTTCCCTCACTATTGCTTGTTTTTCTTTCTCATCTTTTGCTCTAACCATCCCGC
This sequence comes from Thielaviopsis musarum, assembly GCA_001513885.1. NCBI lineage: Eukaryota > Fungi > Ascomycota > Sordariomycetes > Microascales > Ceratocystidaceae > Thielaviopsis > Thielaviopsis musarum. The sequence goes on from LKBB01000005.1 coordinate 142,001, forward strand.
TTATCTTCTACTCTCCTCATCCCGCTAGTCTTGTTCGCTCACTTATTCACCTTCTTTGTACGTTGGGAGCACGCGAGCCGCCTTGGCCTTGACAAAATTCTGCACCCATAAACACCCGTCTTGTCTGAGACTTGCTTCATTTCCCTTCCTCATTTCCCTTGCTTTGCTGTCTTGTTTGCGTTCCTCACTGCTCATTTTTGTTCGCGTCTTCCTTTTCGTCCACTTGTGTTTCTTTTTGTCTTTTTAGTATCTTGAAGCACGTTATCCATACCCGCTGTTATTATTATTGACATTGATACTAATCAACAACAATTTCCCTTTTCTCATCCCCGAACACCATATCCAGCATTCATCTCTTCTCTTATGAAACTTGTGCAACGTCTTTCCCGAAGGGGAAACTATTCCTTCGTTTTGTTTCTTATTTCTCATTTCCTTCGTCTAATTTTCTATTTTTGCCACCCCTGTAACTACCTACATTTACTAAGATTACCGCCATACTTTGTGGGGTTGAAATGCCTTGCAATTCTCCTTCCCGTGTGAATTCGCTTACTTTTCGGTAAGTGCTGATATTCTTCTTGTCTTTGATTTGATTTTTAACGTCCACCTTGTGCCAAAACTACGAATGATACGATGCCAGACTGGTTACTGGGAGGTGGATTTTTGGGCTCTCCCCGAGCCAGGGTAGTTGTGACATCACCAGTTTATAATGTAAGTGTAAAGCGAGAGCTTAAGAGTCCCCACACATGATTGATTGATTGATTGATTGAACTATTTAACGTCTACCTTGATTCCGCGAGGGATGAGTCCCCACACATGTGCAATTGCTTCTTAAAACTTTATATCCTTTACCAGTATCAAGAAACACGGCCGCGTGGCCCAATGGCAAGGCGTTTGACTACGAATCAAAAGATTGTGGGTTCGAATCCCATCGTGGTCAGTTGAATCAGTTCAGCTGTTCTTTTTACATTTTTATCACCACTTCACTTGGCATTTATCCATAAATCCAGACAATAAACAAATTTATTCAATTATCGATCACAATCGATTTTCGACAAAATACAACTCTATCAAACAGAAAGAAATAAGCAAGTTGCAGCAAAAGCGGCACAACAACAAGACAGGGAAATCATGGCGGGATTTGATACAAAGATCAATGGCAGAAAAGAATAATACAAGAAAAAAGACAAAACAGAACCCGCAAAGAAAGGAGGAGAAAGAAAAAGAAAACAAAAAAAAAAGCACACATGTTACCCCATCAAAGCAAAAGAATCAAAGAGACGGAAACAGAAACGGTAATGTAGCAGACACAGAGTCCCAGAATCGAATAGCCAACAAGAGGCCGCGACCCACCCGACAAAAGAATGCCGTGTCGAGATGGCGGCTCGACTCCAACAATCTTTGTCCTTGGCCGTGGCCTTGCTCTGACTGGACATGGACCTGCAGCTTTGGCCGCCCGTGGAACTGAAACTCTGACTAATTGCCGTCGCCCTAGTTTTGCAGCGCTTCGCGCATGTGGTTTCCCAGTTGCTTGGCCAGGTCGCCGTGCATCATGCTGAAGTGGTTTCCCGGAATGTGACGCGTCTGAATCTTCTCCCAGTTGAGGAACTCGTCCCAGCGGTTGGCTCCAAAGTCTACGCGGTTCTCCAGCAGGAAAAGCGCGTGGCCCGTAGGATAGGGATCCGGGCGAGGGTCTGAAGGAGTCTTGCACACACCGTCCTCGCACCAAACAATAGTCACCTTGGGGCACTTGGAGTCTGGAATGACCTCGGGCGTGTAGTTGCTCAGGGCCGTGACACTGGCCGCAAAGTGCGGCAGCAGCCAGTCAGGGATCTTCTGAGCATTGGTCTTCTCGTCCTTCTCACCCAGAATACCGATATCCGCAAACCACGCGTGCAGCGAGCGGGGCAGAGGCTCAATCGTGACAGGGCAAGGGGCATCAAGGATAATCAGGTGCTCAACCTCATCACCAGCCTTGATCAGCTGGTTGACCATCTCAAATGCCACGACACCTCCAGCGGACCAACCAGCCAGAGAGTAAGGGCCAGTCGGCTGGCGGCGCTTCACCTCCTCAATGTACTTGGATGCAATGCCGTACACACCGCACTTGAACTCCTCCGGAGTAGTCATGTAGGGAGAGAACAGACCATAGACAGCCCACTCGCGACCAATGGTGCTGATCTCCGTGTACGAAGTAGCACTGCCCGAGCCGTCGGGGACCATAAACAGCTTACGAGTAGCCGTGCGGCTTGAGCCTTGAAGCATCAGCGACGAAGACTTGCGGTGCGGGTAGTTGTCAGGCCAAGAGGAGGGGCGGGGAGGCTTGGAAATCGTGGCTGTAGTGTTACCGGGGTGCGTGTTGATGAGACGAGGGGGGCGAATCTTGGGGACCAGAACAGTCGACGACGAAATGCTCGGAGCCTGCTTGGCGGACGAAGACTTCTTGGGAGCAGGGGCCTTCTTCAGGCTGGCACCAATGCCAAGAGCCTTCTCAACAGCCTCCAGCGTCGAGTGGTCGTGGAACACGCTGGAAGGGTAGTCCTTGCCGGTGAGCTCACGGAGCTCACCAAGAATCTGCAGCGTCATCAGCGAGTCCATGCCCATGGCAGCCAGATCAGGCGCAGCCAAAATCTCGTCAACATCCACGCCCATCTCCTTGGCAATGGTCTGACGGAAGATTCTCTGGATATCATCACTGCCACTATCTTCGTCCGAGACATCACCACTGTCAATAGGAGTGGTCACATTGGAATCAGGTTCCGTGTGGTCATCATCGTCGCTGCACTCGTCACTATCAGAAGCCACCGCCGGAGCTGCGGTTTCAAACTGCTGCAGGTATTTCTTGAAGTCGCCGACCGTTTCACAATCGTTGAACACATGGTTGTCCAGATCAATGTCCAGATCCTCACGGATGCAGCCAGCAACGGTCAACCCCATGAGCGAGTCGACACCGAGATCGGCAAAGGCAACGTTGTTAGCCAGCTCATCGTGAGAGACACCGACCTCACGAGCCAGAATCTCCATGACACGAGACACAACCGACTTGGTCTGCAACTTGGCATTCACAGTGGCAATGTTGCGGGTAGTCACTTGCTTCTTCGAGGCGGATGACGAAGAAGCCTTGGGGGCAGCAGCCGGAGCAGCACGAGCCGAAGCAGCGGCTGCCACACCGGCACCGTTGCGAGGCGGCAGCATGATGTTCATGACCTTGCGAGGAATGCACTGGAAGCGAATATCCTTGCACACACCAACAATGCGGTCGCCATCAAAGATGTAGCAGTCACCAGCCATGACCTTGGAACCCTTAACCGGCTGCATACGAATGTACGAGCGGTACGTCTTGGACGGGTCAAGCTTCTCAGGCAGACGCAGCGAACCCCATCCGTGCGAAATGTAAACTTGCTCGCGTGAGTCGATAGCATCGGAACCGTTGATAATGAATCCCGAAATGTGGCAGCACGAGTCGATCCAGTAGGGGTTGAAGAAGAAGTTTCCATCCTCAGGCTTGGTCTTGAACACAATCTTGGCCGTAGCTTCGCAAGTGTCAGAGTCCAGAATGACCTCGTCCATGCCCTGGTAGCGCGGGTTATAATCAACCAGCGCCGAGAAGAGCTTGTAGGCCAAACCACGACCAATTTTGGAAGCCTTGCCCTCAACCTCGGCTTTTTGGAGGTACTCGATGCGCGACTTGATCAAGTAGCCAACCTTGTCAAACTCGTCAAGGTAGTCAGCAGCATCACCATACTCGACCTTGCAGTAGGCGTGCTCAGTCTTCTTGGAACCCTCGCCAGTGGTGAAGCTGATGGAAGCAATGCCACTCTTGATGTCGCAAACAGCACTGCAGCGGAGAGTCTGCGGATTATTCTCGTCCAGAATAATAGTCTTGGGAACCTCAACCTTGCAGATGTTCATGCCAATGTTTTCCGGAGCGTCAGCCTTGACCAGGCGGTAGGCGTAGTCGCAGACAGTCATACAAATATCCGCATACAGCGTCGACGGGAGCAGAGCTGCTCCATTGCACAGATGGCCCTCGACAATCTTACGGGTATCAGCCCGGCCAAGATCAGTCTCGGTCTCAAGAGTAACTTTCTCGCCGTCAACGACCTCCTTGGTGACAGCATGCACACTGGTGGTCGACAGCTTGGGCTTGGGAGGAGCCTGAATTTGAGCAGCCGGAGCAGCAGCAGGGCCGCGGTTCTTGGTCAAAGCCCAGTCGCCGGTGTATTGCAGCCAGTAGTTCTTCTCATCAAAGGCATAGGCGGGGAGATCAAGCATGCGGACGCTGGGAATGAAGTCACGGTGGAACTCGGACCAGTTGAACTGAAGACCAGCAGTGTGCAGAGCACAGAGGGTGTTGCTGAGAACCTTGTAAGCATCCTCGTTCCGGCGAAGAGTGGGAACGGAAACAGTAGTGGCACCAAAAGCGGCCTTTACCATGTTGGCGCAGATGGGGTGAGGGCCAACTTCAACCCAGACAGTCTTTTCGTCAACCAGACCACTCTCCTGGGCATCAGTCAGACCACCAAGGAAGTCAACAGCATCGCGGGCATGGTTGCGCAGGTAGGCAGGGTTGACAGGCTCGTTAACCAGAACCTTGCCAAACAGAGGCGAGATAATGGGAGTATGGGCAGGCTTGAACTCGACAGCGCTAGCAGCCTTCTCAAAGTCATCCAGAATAGGCTCAACCTGGGCACTGTGGAAGGCAAAAGGAACCTTGAGCTGAGTGCACTTGAAGCCAGCGCTGGAAAGATCAGTGGCAATAGCAGCCATGTCAGGAGCAGTGCCAGAAATGACAGTCTCGCGAGGGCCGTTGATGCAAGCAATGTTGATAGCATCAGCACGGGGACCCAGAGCCTCCTTGACAACCGAAACAGAGCCCTGGATGGCAACCATGGCATGAGTTCCAGCGGGGCACTTAGACACCAGCATGCGAGCACGGGTGCCAACCAGGTACAGAGTGTCACTAGCCGAGGTGACACCAGCAGCGTACAGAGCGGCGTACTCGCCAAGAGAATGGCCGAGAACCACCGAAGGCTTGATGCCCCACGAAGCCCATAGGTGTGTCAGAGCCATTTCGACAGCACAAAGGCCAGTCTGGACGACTACGGGTGACAGCTTGGTCACATCCGGCTCAGAGCCGTCAATGAGGGGCAGGAAGGACGGCAGACCATGGATGCTAGCAAGATGGTTGAACTCATTAATGGCAGAACGGAAAACAGCAAAGTCGTTGTAAAACTGCTTGCCGAGGGCAGGGTAGTGAGAGCCCTGGCCAGTGAATAGGAAAACGACGTTGGGCTGCTTAGCTGAAACGGGCGAGAAATCGGCCTTGAGCTTCTGCTCCAGCTGGCGGATGGCATCAGCCGAGTCTGTGGCCGCAACGTTCAGGCGCCAGTAGTGCTGAATACGACGGGCCGTGGTGGTGTAGGCAACATGGCTGATCGGGATATCAGGATTGGCCTTCAAGAACGCAACAAGCCTTTCGGTGTTGCGGAGCATGGACAGCTTGGCCTTGCCAGTGACAGCAATCACGTGGGTCGATCTGTGGTCAGCCTTAGCAGGCTCACGGCGCGGTGCCTCCTCCATAAGAATACCAGTGTTTCCACCAGCAGCGCTGAAGTTGTTGACAAAAAGACGACGCGGCTTGCCATCCGAGCGCTTGAAAGGAGTCATATGGAAGGCGATGTTGACGTTGCGGTCCGATAGATCAGCAGGGAAGGTGTGGTTGATCTTGCTCTTAATACCAATATGGGGCGGGATAGCGTTTTTTTGCAGCATCATCAGCACCTTGCAAAGAGCCGTAATACCAGAAGCAGCCTCACCGTGGCCCACGTTACTCTTGACGGCACCCAGAAACAGCGGACGGTCAGCGGGGCGACGGCGGTCAGCAGGAGCAAAGACATCGGTTACAGAAACCATCTCGGTACCATCGCCAGCCTGAGTACCAGTACCGTGCATCTCGACGTAGTCAATGTCAAGAGGGTCAACACCAGCCTCGTCCAGAATGGAACGAGACAGAATCGACTGGGTAGGACCGTGAGGGTGAGTGATGGAGACGGCATCAGCCGAGTGGTTGGTGGCCGTACCCAGAATCAAGGCAAGAATGCGGTCATTGTCAGCCTCGGCATCTTCGAGACGCTTGACAATAACAGAGGCACAACCGTCGGCACGGCAGTAACCATCGGCACCGTCATCAAAAGTCTTGCAAGAGCCAGTCTTGCTTAGGAACTGGCCACGGGACAAGCCACTGAAAATGTCAGGGTTGGTCATGCACGAAAGACCGCCAACAATGGCAGTGTCGCATTCCTTGGCCCACAAAGCCGAGCAGGCAACCTGCAGAGCGGCAGCAGACGAGGAGCAGGCAGTGTCAATGTTTAGCGAAGGACCACTAAAGCCAAAGTGGTAGTTGATGCGGCCGGGACCAAAGGCACGCACACCACCCGTGATGTAGTAAGTATCAACCTCCTGGGCAGCGTTAAGTTCACGCCAATCGTCAGATGTCTGGCCATAGAAAGTACCAATGCGATCCAGGCGGGTGCTAGGAGTGCGGTTGGGCACGTATCCAGACATCTCGAGCGCCTCATACGCTGTAGTCAGAGCCATGCGCTGCATAGGGTCCGTCTGCAAGGCTTCACGAGGGCTCATGTTGAAGAAGCGAGGGTCAAATAGACCGGGGTTTTCAATCCAGCAGCCAAAAGGAGTGTGGCTAGTGTTCATCTTCTTGCCAGTAGGGTCGTAGTGTGTCTCAACAGGGAAGCGTTCGGCCGGGACAACACGGTGAACGTCCAAGCCCTTGGCCAGAAGCTCCCAGAGCTTCTCGTGAGAGGCAGCGTCAGGGAAGCGGCCAGCCATACCAACAATGGCAAGCTTACCACGGCCAAGCTGAGGGCCATGAGCACCAATCTTGCCAGTGAAGCCATCACGGGCCACCTGGGCAGTGCGAAGAGTAACCTTGAGGCCAGCCTCATTCTCAATGACACGGGCCAGAGTGCTGCTCACAGCCGTGGGACCAAATGGAATGATGAGGCAGTCGGTCTTAGCCGAGTCGAAGCTGCAAGCAGTAGCAACACAGCCCTCGACGGTCTTGTTGAAGAACAAGGGCTCGTTGAGGCACTCCCAAGCAATGGTACGGAAGAGTTCAACGACTGAAGACTCATGGATCCACTCGCCAGTGCTAGGAGACATGACGGGCGAACGCGGCTCGCACTTGCCAAACGCCTTGACAAACTCGGGAGTGTCGAGCTTCATGATGTCATCCAGTTCAGCCTTGCCGTGGATGTGTGTAGCGTGGTAGGGACCGAAAACGGGAATAGACATGGGGGTCTTGTCAAAAAGACCAGCAGCCGAGATCTTGGCTAGTGTAGACGGCTGACCGGAGATGGCCACATTGGAGGCAGAAACAGCGCTCACGTATGCCTGGCTGGCGATGGGGATTCCCTATTCGGGGTTAGAATACAGCATAGTTTTGTGATGCTAGACGACTTACGTTCTGAGTGTGGAATTGGGCAAGCGCCATCTTGGCCTTTTCCTCAGTCATGTTGGAAACGATGTACGTCCACGATGGAGACGCCTCGCCATCCTGAACAGGTGACAGTTCTTCTGCCAGCTTGCCGACATAAGAGCCGAGACGGAATGCCAGAAGAACAGTTTGCAAACCAATGGGAACAAGCTGTGACGGATTCTGGGCAAGAGAGACGGCCGTAGCAGCAAACATACCGGTGCACAGACCGACATTGAAAGTGTGGTTTTCGCTAGTGAAGTCCTCGGGGATCTTTTCGGCACGGCTGCGGACTTATTAGCATTGTAATCTATGGTGGGTGCAACTCGGGCACTACATACTCAATGTACTGAGCTATCTGGGTAATGCAAAGCAGAGCGCTGTCGAGGCCGCTGTGGCGTCTGGTCTGGATGTTGTACTCTTCGTTCAAATGGTACAAAGAGCGGAACTTGGGGATACGCTCGCGCTCCAGCTGCGACAGAGCCTCGATCTCATCACGGAGCACGGCGCCGGCTCGCTCAATGAAAGCCTTAGCGACGATACCCGGGCTTCCAAGACGGCAAAATTCAGCAAGGCTCGTGTAGGTGTCCTGAGACTGGTCTCCAAAGAAGTTGAAGACGATCTTGCTCTGGGTCATCATCTTGGGCGACTTGGTTCAGATGACTGGACCAAGGAGCTGTGACTTTTTGGGGGTGGCGGGCGGCGCTAAGCAGTGGGTATTAGGGCGACAATAAGAAATGCAAATCTAAGTATATCGCGATAAAGAGAAAGGCTATAATCTAATCAACGCTGTCGCTAGCAGGCTGTATAGGAGAAAAGTGGTATAGGGATAAAATAAAGATACAAAAAGGATATATGCGTAGGAGTTTTGGAAGAAGTTGAGGCGATCTCGTCTGGATGAGAAGCCGTAGTGGAGAGGTAAGAAAAAGAAGAAAAAGAAGGGAACAGAGAACAGAAAAAAAGAATAGACACGAAGAAAAAAAAGAAAGAGAAGAGGAAAAGGGAAGAAGAGGCTCAAGAGGCACAAGAGAAGTGAAGAGCAGGCAAGAGAGCGGTGAGTGACGGAGAGGGAAGGAAGTGAAAAGGTAAACACGGGGTGGAGATGCTGCGAAAGCTTTATAGTTGGAAAGAGCAAAAATAGAAGAATGTGTTGTTGGTGATGCCTGGAGCAAAAGCAGCGGCAAAAAGGTGAAGTACAGTAAAGCTGAATAGATCAAATCCAGACTTCCTGATGCAGCCGGTCAAGTCACTTGTATTTTAGGGAAAGGCTCTTGTGCGTTAAGAGTGTCTCTTGGGGAGCAAAGGGGGAGATGAGGGAGAGAAAAGCTATGGTTTAGTGGGAGGGTAATGCCAGATATATACCGGCCGGTAGTGGTGTGTAGTTTCTCTCTTTTCTTTTTTTTTCTTTTCCGTTTCACTGCTTTTTCTTACCATTAGCTTTCCTAAAGTCTGCGCTGTTCATTGTCCGCTCTTTTTCTCAGCATTTTCCGCGTCGTTCACGTAGTGACCGTGTAAATCACGGCCAGGCTGTATCTGGCTTTTCCAGATTCGTCCGGGTCTGAAAGCTGCATGTCTTTACCCAGATAGCGGCGCATCGGATAGATGCAGCTCAAAAAGTACACCATAGTCTGTCTATCTTAGCCCGCACTCACAGGAGCAGCCAGACACATAGACAGACAGACAGACAGCCAGACAAACAGAAATCCAGCCAGACAAACTCAATGTCTCCGTCCGGCTTAGCATGAGCTGACTAGCATCAGGTAGCAAACCAGCCGGTCAGCCGGCCGGAGTAGCCGCAGAAGTATTAAAAGAAACTTCATGGGCCACTAGTACAAGTTGCAGCCCCGTTTCTGATGATACTATTAGTAAAGCACGTTTTATTTTGTGTTCTTTCTCTATGGAGCTATTGGCATTTCCAAAGGTCAGCCAGCGGGTGACGGGATGTTGGTTTGTATAGATCGACGGAAAGCACGGTTGTATGGTTCACGTAAAAGAAAAAGAAATCACGAATAGTGGTTGCCGTTATGCTTGCTCAAAGTGCAGGGAAGGCGGTGGGTTGAGCCTTCCCCAGTAGATAGAATCAATACTTGATTTTGCTTCTATGATAAAGACGGCTATAGGTGCCTACAGGCTCTACGGCCCCAAAACGGCCACTATAATGGTCCATGTATATAAGTCGCATCGAAATGTCAACATTTAACCGTGATTTAGGTTTTTCACTTCAATGTCCGGCTTCTTTTCTCATTTTCTCTATTTCCATTTTTAATATGTACTTACACACTGAATTATAAGTCGCACAGGTCAAATCAAGTCTCAATTCTTACACCCCACCCACCACCCCTGTGCACATCGATAAATTCCAGGTATTTAGCGCCCATCAGCCGGCCGCTTCGGTTTGTTCCCTGGAAATCCGTAGCTGACTGACCTTGGGCCAGCTCATTTAATATTTCCTTTTTTTGGTTGTTGTTTTTGTCTCTGCGTAAACCGACCGTATCGTTTTGCCGGGCTCGTGTTCTTATCAAAACTTACTTTCGAAAGGGCTGCAGTAATGCGGTGCGTGCAGGACCAATACACAGCATAGAATCAGCTTAACCATAACTTACTAAAGTATGTACATACTTACAAGCTCCAAGCTATAAGCTGCAAGGTATGAGTAGCACCGTATTGGTAATTACCCGTGCAGGGCCTGTTAACCCATTGATCGATCAAGTCTTAACTTTTTAATCTCCCTGCAGTTAAACTGCCTCATGCTCCGATTCTAGGGATGTTTGTGCATGGTTTGTCATGATCGAGATCAACCCTAGTACTAGCACCAGACGACACTCACTTAAGTACATACCTGTAACATGCTCTTATTCGGCCTGTAGTTTTCTTCTGTTGCACCCGTCTGATTTTACGGTGTGTATTTTTAACAAAGTACCAGTGCCAAGGGCAAAATAAGTTTGTAATCAGCAAACAAACAAATGTGCAAACAAAAAAGAAAAGAAAAGAAAAGAAAAAGCCAACCACACTAAGCACCGCCTGCGGGTAAGCCTCACCGTCAGTCTTGGCTTGGTTTGGTTCTATTAAAAGAAACGTAGCATCATTATTACAGTTAGCAGTAATAGTTACCATGCACGCCTGCATCAGTGGCGTCTCTTGACGAAAATAGGCGTCTGGTACGAGGTTGAGTTACCCAATGCCAACCCTACTTAACCCTATGCAATCCAGGGATCGGTTCCCTTTGCTCGTTTGGGTTGTCAGCCTGTGCATCATTATCTGTATCGTCATTTCGTGGGTTTATTTCATGAGATTCCCTAGTTAGAAGGGTTCTTTGTTTTGTGTTGACCTTGCTATTGTTCGGACTGCCCTTTGAAGTCTTATCTCCAGCATGAAAGCCGGTATTGGTACTTTTGCCGGAAAATGTTGATAGCATCTCAGCCATTGATCTCCATTCAGTTGTTGGTCCAGCGTGAAATAAATGTCCTAGATTCATTACCACTGGTGCGGCAGCGTTATAGCTTTAGATACTTGCTGTATTTTCGAAACGCAAATTTGCAGCATTATTGCACAAAGTGATCTACCGCAGGACTCTTTTCTTTTTTTTTTTTTTTTTTTTTTTTTTTTTGCTTTGCTCTGCTTTGGGCCAATCGATACATGCTCTTAGTAGTAGGAAAATATGGGCTAAACGACAGGGAGCAGAGAGTCCGTCGGACATCCCCAATGATAGCACGGCAAATCCATACTTTACAGCAGAGAAAAAAAAGGATGTAGACATAGAAAATGCATGGTGTTCACAACTTGACAGTCAGAGCAGAAATAAGCAAGGCGCCAGGCAAGATATACTTTGATATTCTTCGATATTCTTCGATATACAGTCGTTCCCCTCGGCCAAACAATGGAAAAGTCGAAGCAAATAAGGTCAAAGTAGAAGTTGACTCAACGACGTGTAATTAAGCTCGATTGTGGCCCAAAATGGCAGCGGATGCGTGAGCTGGCCAATCAGCAGTCGCGCACGAGTTTTCTCTTTCCCCCTACCGCCTAAATTTGTCCTGTAAGTGCGTAAACATGCGCTAAAGCACCCTCTAGAGCCCTGTCAATTTTTACAGAGTAGCCCACCCGGGATGCCCTTGGCTTGGCTGCTATTGCCGTCAACTACCAAATAAAAAAATATACAAAATATAAAATAAAGGAAATAAAGGAAAAAGAGAGGAAAAAAAGGAAAAAAAAAAAAAAGAGGGAAAAAGGCTCCGAATAGTACCTTGAGATCCATTGTGCAACAACTTTACTCTGGCAAAGACTGGTGTAAAAGCATATGGCAGCCAAAGCCAGCCAAGACATAAGACGGAGCAACAATTCAGCAGAGCCCCAGTCCAAAGAAAGACTTCTTTCTAGTCGTCTGTCCCCAATACACAAAGTTACATGTAAGTTCCGCTCGGGAGATTGGCGCCTCTTGCCAGCACATCCAATCTAGTTGGACAGTTTAACAAGGAAGATGTAAATCTCCAGTGGCAGTAGAAGCACAGTTAGCGTTTCACGTTGGCAACGCCGTCCGCATCGCGATGCAGAAACCTCCGCGCTGTTTCACACCAACCACATAGCGGGGCTCTTCTCGCACCACCCTCAACGCAACGATATTCATTCCATGCTTCTTGAATTTTGAAAGGGTTTTTTTTATTATTATTATTATCTATCAGCTTTGAGTCCGTCTGTTGTTTCTGCGCGCCCAAAACGCCAATATGCACCACGCCGGAGATCTTTCTCGAATCAGCAAACTACAGGAACCCAAATAAACGCCTCGGCTGTCCGAGGTCTCGGTATTCAACAGCGCCTCTGGAACGTGAATCTTGTAAGACTCCCTTTTTTTTTTCTTTTTTCCTTCTTCTACGGGCGTTTATCTCTCGAGATATTTGTTTTCCACGCCGACCAGATAGGAAATAACAACAAGAGACATCAAGATAGCAATATGAAAAGTCAACAAGATAGGACAACGCGGACCCGGACTTTGAAGTGTTCACGCCCGCATGCAAACGTAAAAACTAAGACGCGCTTTGCTGGGCCAAGTCCGGATGTACGAAGACAGCGCAGCCGGCAAACAGCTTTGGGTAGAAGCTGAAGCCAAGCCAAGACACGCTCGCGTGCCGTTTACCGTTATAACGCCCAGATTTTATAGCTTCCGTATATTATAGACGGACGCTGGACTTCTTTGAGCTTGCCGTACCTTGAACATGGTATTTTATCGCCGGTCATGTCTGGCAGCACGTGTCATGGTCATGGTCTTCCACCAAAAAAGCAGGCAACTTCATGATGCGCCCCAGAGGTTCCAAAAGAAAACGAACACACTATCCCAGAGCGCACAGCATATTCAAAATAAAAGTGCGCACTGAACGCAGGTGCTGACAACGCCGCACTGCACACTACAACTGCGATGATGATGCCACCACCGTCCACGTCCATAGCCACAGTAACTCTTGAAATGGCGTAGAAGCTGTGCTGTCTAACACAGAGGACGCTGCCGACATATACCAGCCCTAGGGCATTTTTTGCTTTCCTTCGTTGTAATACTAATAGCGCGGCATTTTATAAAGGGAGTATAATCCAGGCGTTATAGGCCCCCTGCTTGGAGATGCTTGTGATGCTGGTGGCGGTAGACGGATGGGGGGTGCAGCTGCAGACATGAAGAAGAGAGAGAAAATAATAGCACATAGTAGGAGCAAGGCAACAAGAGCTCTCTTCCCTTTTCTCTCCGGGATTGGCCCCCAATATGCGAAACAAAATGCAGATGCACATTGCAGATGCAAGGCATGAGACACTCTAACCCTAGAGACTTACACGCTCTCGTAACCCTTGTTTCTCTTTTTCTTTATCGTCATGTCATTCTTTTCTTTTGAAGCATCACAACGTGGTGACCCACAACTCTCTAACAAATCCGAAATTTGCCAACCCCCTTCTTACATAGCTTATGTCACAATCAGTCAAGCCATGAGATAACGGACTAACGACTAAACACTAGACAATGGCGAGCAGTGATGAGCTTAGGGTTGACGTGATGAAACCAGCACACGTGAGATCCCACCCATACCAATGCAGGATCTCACATCCAAGCTATATTAACTACTCATAAGTTTCGTTTTATGTTTTAAGTTTTGCTGTCAACAAAATCAACATTACGACTCTGAAATACTACACTGCACTAAAAGATTATCTTGCTATAGCTTACTACTTCTGTGGAGGTTTCATGGAAGATCTTGTAAGACTGACTATTATAGGCCCTCTGTAGCTCTAGAGTACTACCTAAGAGAGTGTTTTTTTCTTAGGTATTTGGCCCTAGTATAGAGGGCTTTATGCAACCTTTATCTTTTATCTCCCTCTCTTGATAGGACATTCGTGACATAGAGGCATGTCACAGATTTCTATCTAGGGCTTTTGCTCACATCTAGTATTTAGTCTGGCATATTTTTGTGCCCAAGAGGCGCCCAGGTAGACAATAAATACATCAATATCAATCTGAGATTTGCAATATCAAGATATTATTTTTGCCTTTTGTCTCTGTCGCCCGACAAAAGTACGAGCGACAGCTTTTCACAAAGATTCTACCCAACAGCAACCGTAAAGTTCGCTTCGGACGTCCGAAGGGCAAGTGGCGTTTTTTTCTCTCTTTTATTATTATTTCATTTTCTGTTATTTTATCTCTCCCCTATCTTCCCTTCTCTGCTGAATTTACAGTTTTTTTTCTTCTTTTTTTCTCACAAGTAACCGGTCACTTTTCCTTTTTCAATCTTCTTTGGCTCGGGTCAGCACGGCTGCCGAAATGTATCAACCACCAGGCCGTTTTTGACCTTTTGGTTTTTTTTTTGAGGTTTAAGCTTTTTTTTTTATTTATCATATATGACTAACGGCTGCAATGGAAATGGAAGAGATTTCAAAATCAACGGAAAAGAAAGAGCAAAAAAGCAAGCCCCTGCCGAATTATTGTCAAACGGGTTGACTTTTGCGCATTTTGGTATTTTTGCTATAAACTATTGGATATTCCGTGTATATAATGCAAAGCTAATCATCGGTATATGCCTTGTTGGCTAAACTCTCTTCATGAAAAAGAGAAGAATAGGTGTTAAAAATCACAACCAAAAGTGGGCCACGGTGGACAATACTGCTAGGAAAGGGAATAGAACTTAGAAAATACATGCAAAAATTCTGATCCCACGGATAACGTTACATTCGTCAAGAGGGCGAACTGCATGTGCTGTGAATTATAAGCTTTACCAACCCTAATGTCTGCAAGACGGGTCATGCAAGGGTTAAACCCACTTACACCGACCCGGATCGACGGTGCGCTGATGTTAAATTCGGGTTCTTTTGCTTGCTTTCTGTTTTTTTTTTTTTTCCTAAGCTATGATTATTGTGTTTCTCGTATAGCTTCGCTTGGATATAACAGTGCATAGATGTTTATCAGCTAATCCATCCCGTTCTCCAGCCGGCCGGCCGCTTGTAGCATTATACTTACCTGTAGTAACATGTTGTTGGGCTCCACAACTTTTTGTTATGATGCGATGCATATTTCTGTAACTTTTTTTTTTTTTCACTATAATGTTTTACGTCTACTGCCACCGGCACTGTTGCTGCCAATTCCAAATTGCTTACCAGATCGTCCAGGCCCTGAAAAAAAAAAAAAAAAAAAAAAAAGAAGGGCAGCCCTCGCTAAGGAGAGTCCATGAGCAAAATAAATAAAAAAAGCCGTCAATGGAACTCCAATACATTGGCGCATTCAAGACATGCATCTCTGGCCGCATGCTGTGCTGTTCACTTGCTCGTATTTTTGTGCTTACTTTCTACTTTTCTTGCTCTTTCTTTTCATACCAGCAGCCGTCAACTTCAACTGCATCGGTATGTTTATACCGTTCAAAGGGACCCACAGCATTAGCCCAACGCCTTTCACGTCACTAGTTCGACTGCTGCTGCTTTGGATGAACAGTCTTTTTTTTTATCGTTGAAAGATGCTACAGAGAGGCTGCATGCATGCATACAGGCGGCACGTATTCGCCTATAGGCTGCAGCAGTGTTTACTTTAGGTCAGTCTTCAACTGACCTGCACCAATTACCTGCAGTCATAGACCTGCACGCAGAAGCGGCGCACTAGCAGAGATAATCATGACAAAACAGACCCTTTTTTTAGCCACCGCCATTTCTTGTCCGGGGCATATGATACTACTATCTTGTTACCCTCGGATAGTGAGTGCGACCTCCTCGTGGGTCCCTTCAAGCGTTCTTTGAGCTTTCCAATGGCATACAACAACATGTGCGTAATGGCAATGCATGGCGTGATCCAGCTACTGCTGTAAGCCACTGTGCCGTGAAGTCCGCACTTTACCATTCTATCTTGCTCTTTGAAGCATGTTTCTTGATCCCGTACTTGAATGAAAAGGTCTGTAGATTCGCCAAGTCCACTTTTGTTACCGGCACCTCTCAGCTCCGGCGCTCTTGAGTTGATTCTGTATTCGTCAAGGGATAGGCTCTTTCTCTTTTCTCTGTCTGCTAAAGAATAGCTACTAAGAAAAGACAAGAGCCAGAGATAAAAGACAAAGACAACTAAAGACATGGTCGCCTCTCCATTATTGTTATTGTGCAACCAGCCCCTGCAGCGGCCGGTGTTGCGTTGTTCCCTTTTTGTTTTAATCAGATTGGCCGTGCCTTTCAGGTCGCGAATCTCTGTGTCTTTTTTTTTCTCTTTTGATTCTCTACCTGTGTCCTGTTTCCTATACTGCGGTTTTATTGGCTTTTTTGCGCCCGTTATAGACTTTTCATGTTCTCTCTTGCGGGCTTCCAAGTTGTCTTTTGCAAGATTCTAAGTTTTCTCTTACGGTGCTTCTAGTGTGAAAAGTACTAATGTGGCTGCCGCCACCGGCGCTCCGTGGGGCCTCTCGCACCTTGGCGTCCCTTGAATGCTACGTGACTCTGCTATGGTCTTGTAAATTATTAATGCAATTGCTCTAAATTAACCATGCACTGTATTACCTAGTGTTTCTTTTTTTCTTTTTCGTTGCCCTTAGGCACTTGTATTTCTATCATTGATCGGCTCACCTAGCCTATACAGACCTGTCATATTGCAGATACTCTAGCACAACCACTCTACTTCTTTCTCACTGCTGCAATTATGCGTAAGTTGACTTGACTTGACGTCTTTGCGTTTTATCTGTACCAAGGCTGCTCTAGTTCTCTATTAATCTTTCTTCTTAACTAAAATACCAACTGAAATTTGGAACATTGGACTTCAATATTGATTCTCTCCTCATCATTAGTGTTTGTATTTTGTACTGCATTGCATTGCATTGCATTGTATTGTATTGTATTGTGTTGTATTGTGTTGTAATGTGTTGTATTGTGTTGTATTGTGTTGTATTGTGTTGTATTGTATTGTATTATAAGCATGTGTGTGAAGCCTATAGCCAAGCACTAACAAATCTCACTATAACTCTCAAAATGGTAATAACACTTGCTTATCGATAAGAACAAATCCGTGCAGTCAAGCACATCCTTCTGTGTACCACTCACGTCGTCGAAACGAGTAGTTGCCGTTTCTCCATCACATACTGCGTACACCGATCTTGCCTCAAACGAAAATTTTCCGCAGTCTTTCTGTCTTCAGCCTCGTACTTTTTCGCTTTTGTATCTTCTTCTAACATCGTGTTCTCTTTTCCTTTTTTTTTTCTCTCCATCCATCCACCCACTCATCCTCGGCCGGTGTCAATGCCAAGCCGCTTCTTTTTCTCTCTGTATTCCCTTGTGGGTTTCCGTTTTTTATCTTTTCTTTTTGTTTACTTTGTATTCTTCTTCTACAGTGGTATCCATCAAAGTTAATCGTTATCCGGTATATCTTGAGCTAACTCTATCCTTTCGCCTCATCGTAACAGCCCCACCCACTTATTGCCATTTCTCTCCTTGCGACTCCCACACCATCCAAGTGGTGATATCCGGTTTTTTTTCTTTATCCGGGATTTCTCTCTGTTGTTTCTCCTTCTCGGTGCACACACAATATCACATCCTGGTTGTTTGTTTTGCCCTCGAGAAGAACGTGTTTTAGCCCTTTATTCAGCCCACCCGGTTGTTGTTCCCTGAGTAACAAGTAATGCATTAACGTCTAGACTGCCTTACTTCGGTTTTACGAAGCGGCTCGGATATCACAGGGCTTTCCCTTGAAAGGACTTTCCGTTGTTATCTCCCCTGTTCTCCATTCAGCCCTCGCATCTTATCCGAACCGTGGAGTTTTCATACCGCCCCATTTATCTACGTTGCCTAACCCACTTCGTTTCACCATTTCCACGTCCTTCTCACAATGTCCGGTCCCTTTATCCGTCTGCTCGTTGGGCTGCAATTAGTCTGCTTTGAGAAATTCCGTCCTACTTCTCTTCTACCTCAGCTCGCCAGAACAAGAAACAAGATTCCCGCTTCACAAATATTAGAATTAGGTTTCACCGCTTTTGTTCTGGTCCGACTACCATACATGACTTGCAGTCTGTTTTTCGTTACATGCCCCACCTCGAGGTTATAGCTGATACTCGCGGTTCTTCGTGCCCTGCGATATCCTTTATTTGCTTAATTCTCAATTTAATCTTTTCGGTACCCATACATGTCACCATACACCATTCGCAGGTAAACAAACGTGGTCATTAATATAACTTGTGATACACAAATGTATCCTTCTTTGAAAAAAAGAAACTACAACTAGAAACAGCCAACCGCACAAATATAGCAGATCCACTGCTGAACAAAACGCAAGACCAAACTAAAAACAACTTGCCATATAGGCAAGGCAAACATCGATTGAAATCGACCATGGAAAAGATAAAAACCGCTACTGCATCTGTAGACAACAAAACGTAGAAAACGTGTCGTCGACTTCAACCTAAACCAAGATTACCAAAAGCAAAAATAAGTTATAATATATACAGATGAAAAAAGAAATGAAAAGAAACGGAGCAAGAGCTTAGTTGAAGTTCAGGAACATTTCATTTCCCCGTCTCTGTGGCGTGAGTGTCAACTCCCGCGACGGAGGATCTCCATGCCCATACGCCGATTCATGCCCTGTTGCTGCCGAAGAAGAGAAACCCGTTATCCCCAGTGGTCCATGCGTCTTCACTTCTGGCAGCACCGGCGTCCCGCCCTGTTTCTGCCGTCTCACCGACGCTCCACGCGCGATGCCCATGCTATTCTGAAAGGGAAACACAGGCTCGTTGAACGCCATGTTGACTTCATGCGAGTCCGTAATCACCCGGAACGGCGGCTGCTTGTACTGCGGCTCCATCATAGGCCCGGACACAGTGGTATATGTCCCGATGGCGCGCGGCACTCCGTTGGGTGCAGTGGACACCGAATATGCCTGAAACGTGCGCGTAGGCGGCGATCGCGCGCGCGCGCCGGGGTTGTATGCCTTGATGGCGGCGGTGTCGGCAAAGGGGTTGCCGTCGTTGTTATTGTTATTGTTGCTGCTGAGAGTGTAGTCCATCTCATACACGGCCAGGGCCTCTGGCACGGGCTGAGGCGCCGCAGCCGCTGAGGCAGTATTCTGATGTTGACTCCGGCGTGCCATGGCCCGCGCACTCCCACGATCGACCGAAGAGAAACTAACTCCCGAAGCCATCATACGGCGCTCGCGCTCTGAAATCAGCGAGTCCTCTTCAAACTCGGTCATCATGCTATCGCGCTCGGTGCCGCCGCCATAGCGCTTTGGCTCTCGCGGCGCATTCTTGACTGCAAAATCGGCAAACAACGGCGGTGGCGGAGGTGGCGGAATGGGCTTTGTGTGAGTAAAGATGGCGCCGCTTTGGGCCATGGGCTGTATATGCGCTTCGTGATTTTTGACGATGCGTTCGTGGCGCGAGGACTTAACGGGCGGGACGGTGACGGAGAGGCCAGGGTTCTTTCGGGAGCGGCCGGGGGTGCTGTTGTCCGGGGAGGGGCCGCGAGACTCGTTGCGTGATTCAGAGCGAATCTGGTTTTCGGGTGTTTGAGCACGCACAGCCAGCGGCGGCGAAAAAGATCTATCAGCAGCGGGACGCAGGGGGGCTGTGCTATGAGTTGATGTAGCGGTAGATGGTCTCTCCACAAGGCCTAAATTGCTGCGGGTTGACATGGAAGTCGGTGGCCGCTCGATTGTTTGCGGTTGGCCTGATGAGACCTGATTGACTGGCGGGGAAGAGGGCATAAATCTTGGTGACATTCTATCAAAGGACGGCGTTGGTGCGGTGACTGTGACTGTCAGAGGCAGTTTCGGGGGCTTTTGGCGCTCTAGCCAACCCGGCGATGCACTTCCTGTGAACTCGACATCTTCAGAGGGCAGTCTCTGGTGGCCAGACTTGCTGAATGCGGCAATAGGCCTCGACGGCATAACACTTGTTCTGAAGTCGGATGAAAGTGCAACGGCTGTGCGAGTCCTG
This sequence comes from Thielaviopsis musarum, assembly GCA_001513885.1. Taxonomy (NCBI): domain Eukaryota; kingdom Fungi; phylum Ascomycota; class Sordariomycetes; order Microascales; family Ceratocystidaceae; genus Thielaviopsis; species Thielaviopsis musarum. The sequence goes on from LKBB01000005.1 coordinate 161,903, forward strand.
TCCATGGCAGCTGTAAATGGTTGCATCAAGCGTGACGTGCGCTTAGCAAACGCCTTGGATGGTGCATTTTCTAACATGTACAGCTCTTGTGCATGGCCTTCGGCTGTTGAGCCAAAGTGATCGTATACATTCGGGGTCGCAACACCATACTCGGGGTCGTCATGAATCGGCGCAGATATTTCAATCATGACGCCTTCCTTGGCCCCTGCGACTTTTTTATAGTCAAAGTCCTCGAGAAATCTCGAATCAAATCTCTTGCGGCGTTGTCTTCTGCCACATATTATGGCTAGGATACCGATCAAGATTGCACCTGTCAAGCCGAAACCGAGGCCTACGGCCTGGGCCACAGTGAACTTGTGACTCTTTTCACTCTTGTGAGTGTCACTGGTGCTGCTGCCTTTTTCGCTGGTAGAGTCTGGATCGTTAATGGAAGTTGTTTCCGTAACGGGGAGAACAGTAGCAGTCGGGTCGGGCGTTGAGGTAGAAGGCTCAGCAAATGACGTCGATGTCGATGTCAATGTTGAAGATGTACTGGTACGGGTGGAAGTAGCAAACGTTGAAGAAGGGCTGGCTGTACTAGTCGAAAGAGCAGTCGTCGTCGATAACGAATCCCGAGATGAGTAAGAGTCGCACATATTCCGGGCCTGGGTTTGAACAATCTCTACATACACGATTAGACTTGGAGATATGGGAGGGTGATACAGACTTCCTCATACCTGAGGCCTCGTCGGCTGAACAGTTTTTGGCAATGCATTTGACGGCAGTTTCGGCCAGAGTGTGGTCCGACGTGCTCTTCAACGAACACAGACACTGCAACGATGGCGACAGACCACAAGCCGACTGCACATGGAAGTCACCGGCAATAGCACCCAAATAGCAGGACTGGGCGCACGACGGAACCTTGTCGACGATGGCCTTGGCAATGTACAAAAACGTCGTAGACGAAGCCGCTGCAGAAGAGGACGTAGTAGTCGTAGCCGACGACTTTGTTGTTGATGATGATGATGAATCGACTGAGGGTTGAGGGAATGGAGCTGCTAATACTGTAACAGCCGGAGCAAGAGCCCACAGCAAGAGCAGAGATACTCTCATTCTGAGCTGAGTTCCTATACGATGATGTTAGACTAAAGCCAGAGCAATATCGTCGCCACTGGAGTTTAGAAAAGCCAGGAGGGAACTAGATCAGAAATTAAAAGTAGACAGAGGGAGAGTGAATGGGTTTGGCCATGACCTGGTATAGGGCGGCCTGATGTCTAGTAGCAAGCGGCAAGCTACGATTTCATAGGCTGATTTTGCTTGGATATTGCTCTTGGTCACACTTGTCACATCTGGGCAAAGCAAGAAAATGGACTTACTGTGAAACTGATAGGCTCTTATCAAGACACCTCCCTCATTTCGGGTAAAGTAAACTGTAGATGAGTCTAGGGGAGAAAGGATGGTAAGAAATTCAATAATTATAAGCCAAGGGGATGATATAAAATGGCAACAAGAAAAAGACAAGAAGACTGTGGTAAGGCGTTGTCGGAACGATAAGTGTACAACGCAACAATTATGAATATGGGAACAAATCTAGAAAACGAAGAGGTAAAAAGAAACGAATGGGTATCAATGGAGAAAGAGCATCAACATAAAAAAAAACAAAAAAAAAACAAAGAGAAATGGCAATCAAGACAGATATGAACGCCTTGCTGGATCCAAGGCTTCCTATAAGCTTTGCTCGCCACCATTCGCTAGCTCCATGACCCGTGAATACGGCCAAAGGCCAAGCCACGCCAACTTGCAAGCCATTGTTTGTGTTGTTCGCCAAATCTGCTGCCTCCAACTAACAAAAACAGCGTCGTTAGTTGTACGCTTTCGTCTTGTCCCTGTTCAAGTAAGTGAGAGGGGACCTATTTCTTTGCGCTCTACTCCTGCACGTTAAGCGCCGAGGTGTAGGGCGTTTTTGAGTGAGCGGCTTAGGTTCAGCCCTTGTCTTGTGCAAGGTCCCAAGCAAGTCCCGCGCTTAAGGATCAACAGCAGCGGCTGCTCTTTTGGCGGGTTTTCTTCATGCATCGGCTGTACCTGAATTGTAGCATTTGTCAGTGTTTTTTTTTCTTTCTTTTGTTTCTTTCTTGGTTTTTGTCGGGCCAGAAGAATGGCGCTACACCTCGCCGGGTCGTGTTTCTATTCCGTGTTGCATCTTGTCAGCCAAAATATCGTATATCTTCAAAAATAGAACGTCGAAAGCAAAAGAAAAATGTAAACACCGTCGATGCCTGATATGCAGATGCGCTGGCAGAAAATCAGCCTGTTTGTCGGTCTCGTTAAGAAGCATCAGCCGCTTCCATTTTTTTTATTTTGCTCTTTTTTGATTTTGCTCTTTTTTGATTTTGTGGGCGCAGACTTTTCTGCTGGCCCTCAAAGCGAAAAGCGATCCGCCACGTCTCTCATTTGTTGGCAACTGCTTCGCCCTGTTCTTTCCAGAGTTCCCAACTTAAAACTGACATAGTGTAGAAAGAAGAACATGTAAATATCGTCGGCCAATCATTGTCCGTGGTGTTTTCCATTTGCATTAAAAGACAATAGAAGCTTGTTAAGTGGGGCTGCTTTAATTCACTAGTAGTTGTCTCCAGACCAATCAAATGCAGTGCCAGGCGCTTTTTCTTCATCACTTCATCGTCACAACTTACTCGGCTCATCAAATTAACATAATTTTCAAAGGAACCACAGCTACTTTAGAGAATCACTTCATATACTCACGATTACAGTAAGATGAACTCTCAAATCGTCACTCGTAAACCTATTTATCTCCTAACAGGTTCCTCTCTTTGCGTCACAATTCGCATTCTCTAATGCCCTCAATCTTTCGTATATTCAAGCCCAATACCAGTCCTGTTTTCCGTATGCACCAGCTCCACCATACAGACACGAAGTCTTCGACCTCCACTCTTCATTTATACCTTGGTTGCATTCTCCATATGCCATCTTCAACTGCCCACTTGCCCTGATTGGTCTTGTTATGTTAAGCGCCAACTAGGTGTACAGCTGATGAAACGCTTGTTCCTGCTTATTTATCTATGATCCCTGCTTCCTTAATGGGCGACTTCATTGAAATTTTTCATCAAGAGTTCTTTTTGTTTCTCAATGGTTCAAGTCTTTCTCTTTCATGATATATTTTAACCCTAGTATATAAACATAACCACGCAACCCTACTAATAACACAACACCAGTGTATATAAGCTTGCACGTCGCAGGTAACTCGCTTTAATATCTTGTTATGTTTGTAGTAATGCAGCATTAAAATATTCACATTATCCAAATTCATCTCTATTTACATCGCCTTAAGCAGAAGGCGCGGCTCCAAGCTTGTCCGTGGCACTCGGAGCGTAAGAAGCCTTGGCACGGTTGGACTTGATGACCTCCTGCACCTTTTTCTCCGTCAGATCCCAGTCATCGCAATCCAGTTGCACAAGCTCAATGTCGTAGAGCTCGGTAATCTGCTGAAGAGCGTGGAATGACTTCTTGTCGTAGACGAAGCTGATACTGACACCGACACGGCCAAAACGACCGGTACGACCAATTCTGTGAATGTAAGTCTCCGGGTCCGGCTCAACATCACCACGACCCTTCATGGGAATATCATAGTTGATAACCATGGAGACAGTTGACACATCAATACCACGAGCCAGAACGTTGGTGGTGATGAGAACCTTGGACTTTCCAGATCTGAACTCCTCCAAAAGACGGTCACGGTCGGCACCATCAAACGAACCGTGCAGAGCCGATACACGGTGGCCATCGGCCTCCATGCGTTTTTGGATCTCGTTGGCACTCTCGCGAGTCTAGTCAAAATAGTTAGTTCACACTCTAGCCGCTGATATATATGTAGGAAAACTGGAATCTTACCTTGACAAAGATGACAGAAGAACCAATCGTCATTAGACCGTAAAGCTTGCACAAAATCTCGTACTTTTGCTCCTCAGATGGGCAGTCCATGTACATCTGAGAAATACCCTTGACGGTCTGATCGCCGCGTTCAAGAGTGAGCTCGACAGAGTTAGGGGCGAACTTGGAGGCATACGCCAGAACTTTAGGCGGGTAGGTGGCGGAGAAAAGAAGAACTTGAACATCGCGGGGTAGTTGTCTGTGATAGGCAGCGATTAGTATTGGTACCTTGAGCCAAGTTTCGTATACGACTTTGGGAGCTTACTGTCTGATACGCATGCACTGCTCGCCCATACCCTGTTGATCCAGCATATTGTCGGCTTCGTCAATAACAAGAGCCTTGAGCTTGGAAACATCCAGCTGCTTCCGTCTTATCAAATCAAAAACGGTACCGGGCGTTCCAACCACAACGTTGGCTCTGACGCTAGCATTGCGCTCAATGCCGCCAGGAACAGCAGCGGCAATAGTGAGTCCCTCGGAGAACTGGCCAATCTGCTTGAAAACGGTTTCAATCTGGCGGGCAAGCTCACGACTGGGGGCAAGCGCAAGGACCTGGGGCTGTTCGGGCTGCGAGAGATCGACGCGAGAGAGCGAGCCAATACCGAAGGCGGCAGTCTTGCCAGTTCCCGACTGAGACTGGGCGATGATATTCTGCGGGGGGTCCTTAAGGATTAGGGGGATACCGGTGGCCTGGATCTTGGAGGGCTTGAGGAAACCAAGAGCCGACAGGGCCTTCTTGATTTCATCAGAGCTTGGAATCACATGTTAGTAAATGGTCTTTTTTCTTTAAGAGAGAGAAAATAATCGAGAAAGATGGATAATTACATGGGGAGGTCAGAAAAAGTCACCGCAGAGTAGAACGGCGTGCTCTTATCGCCCTGAAGATCGTTCAGGGTGACCTTGACATCGGCAGTAGAATCCCAGAGACCGGGACCACCAGCGGGAGTAGCTTGATCAGCCTCTTCGGCCATTGTGTATTATTCGGCTGTCGCAAATGCGCGGATGGTAGAGAATTGGAGAATTGAGTAGCGGTCGGAAAGTGCGTTAACCGTAAGGAGATGCGTGAGAAATTGGCGATAAATTACTGGACAAATAAACAGAAATCAATGATGTAAGATGCCCAGGCTCTGGCACAGAATTAATTTTTGAAATCTTGAGAAGCACTGTGTATAGTACCAGGAAGCAAGGCTAGCATATGTCAATAAATGTTGCCTTGGCTTGTCTTGCCTGTACCTGACCTAGCAAAAGGCAAAAGCAAAGCAGCTCCTACTAGCAATTTGATCCAATTGCAGGGCGACTTGCGGGGCTGCATTGCAATGGTGGGGTGAAATGTGAAATAGCTTTGGCTTTGTACACCTAAGTTTTTAGCCGGAGATACTCCGACAGGCGGTGCACCGCTTCTTGCTAGGCGAATAGCAGTTTGGCTTCACAGCCGACCCGGCTAGTAGTATTTGAACTACGGAGTACACAGTATTTGAATTACATTTCTGCTTGCAAAACTACGGAGTACTCCGTATAAAAATTAGACAAAGACTTTATTCAGTTGCTAGACCCATATTTGCGCGCCTTGTTTATAACCGTCCTAATTTTCTCGCCAGCCACCTACGCGGATCACAAGGCCCGGGCTGCGGCCTTGGCTGTTGCAGTGGACTAGCAGTAGTAGTATAACACAGTAAACTCGTCATCGACTACCTGTTTCGGTTTGGGAGCCACTGGAGAACTGGGTCTGTGCCTTGTGTCATGGTGCCGTCCACAGGCGTACTGTACTAGAATTCCCAGATTTCACGCTATATTTAACACTCAGGACCCATGTTTCCAGGAGCTGCGGCTCGCTCGCTTGTTCTGTCCCCGCCTTGTTGTTTTAGCTGCTTCTATTGATTGAGCTTCGCCTTGTTCCTTTAGTATCGAGCTTGTGGAAATTTGACCGACCTTCCGTCGTATTCCACGGTTCCGAGCCCTTTTTGGCGTGTTTTGTTTGCAATTCTTCCCATCGCCAGCCATTCTTGGCTTTTATTCATTCTTTTCTAGTTGGCGCTTTGCCCCCCCTGAGCATTTTCTTCTTTCTTTCTTTATTCCGCAATACTCGCTTTGTTTATTGCGTCGTGCATGCTTGTTAAACCTTCATAATTTATCACAATGGCTGATGTCGTCACTATTCCGACTCTGGGCGCAGAGCTCAAGGTTAGTTCCTACCGACTCCCCCCCCCAATGCACGGTTACGTATGATGTACTTTCTGCATATACTGTCGCCGAATGAATAGTTTTTGAAAATAGTCCACTGACGGTATCAACAGGACGGTTTCAAGCCCGCCAGCGTCTGGGTTGGCCATGGAATCGCATGGACCGATGACCTGCAGCAGTTCTACCGCGAACGCAGCGCTATCGAGAAAGAATACTCGCAAAAGCTTTCAGCACTAGCGAAACGCTACTTTGACAAGAAGAACAAGAAATCGGCGTCCCTAAGTGTTGGCGATACTCCGGTCATGACTCCCGGATCTCTCGAAAGGTACTAAACTCTTACGAAATAAGTCAGCGGTTGCTGACACCCACCAGTGCATCGATGACAACTTGGACGACTCAACTCAACGCCGTCGAAAAGCTCGCCGAAGAACACGACCGGTACGCCACTGATCTCACGAACCGAATTGCCGAGCCACTCAAGACTCTGGGTATGCGACTTGAAGACCTGCGCAAACGCCACATCGAATACACGGAGAAGCTCGAACGCGAACGCGACGGTTCATACAACGACCTCAAAAAGTCCAAGGGCAAATACGACAATGCCTGCCATGAGCTCGAAGTGAGGCGCAAAAAGACGGAATCGTCTTTTGAAAAGGCCAAGGCCCAGAGCGCATACCAGCAGCAGATTCATGAAATGAACAACATCAAGAATAGCTACCTCATCAACATCAACATCACCAATAAGCTCAAAGAAGTCTACTACTACGAATACGTGCCCGAGGTCATGGACAGTCTACAGGATCTCTTTGAATTCCGCACTGCCAAAATCAACGAGCTCTGGACGACGGCCATGCAACTTGAGAGCACCATGCTTAAATCCAGCCAGAGCATTGCCGACAACGTGACGGAAGAAATTGCTCGAAACAAGCCTCACCTCGACTCGATGATGTACATCCGCCACAACATGAGCAGCTGGCAGGAGCCTGCCGACCGCGTGTTTGAGCCTAGCCCTGTGTGGCATGACGATGCGACCATGGTCATTGATGAAGTGGCCAAAATCTACCTGCGCAACATTCTGAACAAGTCCAAGGGCCAGCTTGGAGATTTGCGTCGTGAAGTCGACAAGAAGCGCCGCGAGGTTGAAGGTGCCCGAAAGCTCCAGCAACGCGTGCGCGATGGTCAGGAAAGCAAGGATGAGATTGATGTTTCGCGTCAGCTGTTCAATATGCAGGAAGAGCTGCACGATCTTGACCGCAAGCGTTTGTTTGCCGAGGCGGAAACCACCACGATTACGTCGGCTGTGGGCGATGTGACACTGGGCGCAATGAACCACAACTTCAAGGCGCAGACGTTCAAGATCCCCTCTAGCTGCGACCTATGTGGTGACAAGATTTGGGGTATCTCTGCAAAGGGCATGGAGTGCCGCGACTGTGGTTACACATGCCATACCAAGTGTGAAATGAAGGTACCTGCAGAGTGCCCTGGCGAACAAACCAAGGATGAACGCAAGAAGCTCAAGGCCCAGCGCCAGAGTGCTGCTACTGCTCTCCTGACGCCCGATTCGATTGCCCCAGCACAAACTGTCGATCTGCCTACTCTGAGTAGATCCAACACTGTTGCCTCGGGTACCTCTGGTTACACTAGCGCTGTCCAGAGGACTGTTTCCGTATCAGCCGTGTCTTCGTCTTCTAGCCCGAGAGCGCCTGTTGTCGAACCGCCTACGCCTACGCCTACAAGTGCTGAACCTGATCTGCCGAGACCATCCATGTCTTCGGCCACCTCGGTCCCCGTCACTCCTCGCAAGAACCGGATCATGGCTCCCCCTCCAGCTGCGTACATTAGCGGTGGTAATGCGCTTGCAGCTTCCAAGGCCCCGCAGCAAAATGCCAAGATGCTGTATGCGTTTGAAGGCAACGGCGAAGGAGAGCTCTCTGTGCCTCAGGGTCGGGAGCTTGTTGTTCTAGCAACTGATGGTATGTACCACTGATACTGATGCATTTTCATATGACTACTTGTTTGATTACTGACGAAATTCAGATGGTTCCGGTTGGACCAAGGTCCGTCTTGGGTACAAGGAGGGTGTTGTCCCTACTACATACCTAGAGATCTCTGCAGCTCCTGCAGCAGCAGCTACTGTGCCTGTGCCTGCGCCTTTGACTGCACCTGTGTCTGTTGCCGCATCCCCGGAACAGGCGGCCCGTCCAACATCAGTGTACTCTAGTGACGGTGCGGCCAAGAAGAAGGGTCCTACTGTCGCTCCCAGAAGAGGCGCCAAGAAGCTGAAATATGTGGAAGCTCTCTATGGCTACACTGCGCAAAGCGACAGCGAACACAACATGACTGAAGGAGAGCGCTTTGTTCTTGTCAAGGAGGATCCCGGAGATGGCTGGGTCGAGGTCGAGAAGGGCGGCGCTATCAAGAGCGTTCCTGCTAGCTATGTCCAGATGGTTTAGGTGCCTGCTCTATGGTGTCCACGGACTACTCGGGACAACCCCAACTACGGACTCAGTCTTGTCCCCAGTCTTGTTTTGCGCAGTCCTCAATACTCTCCGTCGCCATATTCTGCGGAAAGTCCCACGAAATCGGAACCAAGTCCATGTTCACGAGCCGATCCTCAACATCGCCATAATCATCAGCAGCATATCTATGCCGACGCCTCACGATTGCTTTTTCCGCGGACAGTGCCCAGAGAGATGCCCCCCCTTGGTGAGTCTGGTGGCGAACCCCATGGAATGCGGCTGGTTGAAAGTAACTCTCAGAAGATGCATCGGATAGTTGAGTCACCAATCCCTGCCTTGACACGGTGTAGGCAGGGTTCTGTCTCGAGACAAAGTCGGCGCAGTCGCAGTCGAGTTGGGATCAACAGTCAGGGCATCACCAACAAACATAACACCAACACCAGTGCCAGCAACAGAAACAACATTATACCACACAAGGTCAAAAGCGTCAGATTTGTGCGCTCTACGCGCCCTGATAACTTGTATCTAGATGCTCTCAGGCAACTCAGTCACAAGTCGGGCTCCAGTCGATCCAACTCGACGCACTGAGCTGGCCTGACTCTTTCTCCCACCAAGCCCCATTAACCAATCATGAGTATTCTTGACAGCATCAACAACGCAAATGGCTTTTGTTATTATTTGGCATTCATTTTTTTTTTCTGTCCTGCGGATATCATGCGTGTTTTTATTTCTTTTATTTTTCTCTCTTTTCGTAGTTTTACGCTAGTACAAGGAGGCCATCGTCATCACTCACATATTTCCAGTGGTATTAAATAAATAAATATTTAAAAAAAAATTGAACAAAGTCTTGAGAACTGAAATGTAAACAAATCGAGTTCTTTTTTCCAAAATTCAGTCTCAAATGGTGGTTGCCAAAATATCCGTGACTTCCTCATTTCGTCGGGGGATGTTTGTGTACTTTCCTTTTTACGTCTGTACTACAAACTTCGTTTTGGGAAGAGCTCCCCAATTTGTATACCACTCACTCACTGCCTGTTTATTTTATGATGAAGCCTTTCCCTCTTTCCATCCCGAATTTATCTCCTATGGTTATTTCTCTTCTTTTTTTTGTTTCCCTTCGTCTTTCTTCCCTTTTTCTTTCTGCTTTATTTGTCCATCGTTGTTCATCGGCTCGCACGGCTTTTTATCCATCGTTCATCGATCATTGTCCGTCCTGCTTGTTCATCAACTCTCCTCTTCCTTTTACATATACCGCCGACAATTCTCAACTCGACAAATCTCTTTCCACCATGAACTGGACTGAAGGATCTCTTTCGCGCCACGCGCGCCCTCACCACAAAGAAGCCGCCAGGCAACGAGAGCACTTTGCCCGTGCTCGTACCAATGGCTTCTCTTCGTCGGCGGCACTTCCTCACAGATCGTTGGCCTTTCTCAACACGCCACCGCATCGATTCCAACTTCCTCCGCCGTCATCATTTTACAAAACAGTGGAGCATCGGACTCCTCCCAAACACCAGACTTGGCAGGCTGGCTCTTCTCTATCCTCATCTTCAAGGACTAACACTGCACCCTCCACATCAGCCTGGTCCATAGGTGGAGGGTCGAAGAAGAGAAGAGCCAGCGAGATGACTAGTTTGGAGGAGACGTCAGCTGAAATGGACAACCGTATAAAACGGTTGTTGAAGAATCCGAATTGGGTCGGGGTAAACCCCATCAAAGAGAACGAGCCTGTCCGGGCTCAACAAGAGAAAAAGCCTCTCTCGACGACTCCAAAGGTGTCCCCCTTCTTCTCCACCACGATTCCGGGGAAATTGCTTTCATCTCCTGCCCTCCCCCGCCACGACACTCAGAAGCCGGCTCAGCCTCGCGTACACATTGGTAACCAGAGCTTGATGGCGACATCGGAATGCTCCGCTGGATTCTCTTCGTCCTCCAATCTGCCTTTCGAGAGTCAGACGTCGCCTCGGCCTCGGCGTCCCTCTCCGGAGCCACCCCGTTACAACGTGAGCTCGTCGCCGGCTTCCTTCCACCAGCCGATACCTTGCCGCAGCCTCAACATGCTCGAGATGGAAATTCGGGATACCTCGTCCCCAAGTGTTGCGGCGACATGCGGCCAGCATCGCTCGAGCTCGGCCATCACGTCAGACCCGGACGTAATGGAGGAATGGCGTAGCTTTCTGGATCTGTCTTCGAGTGTCGACCCAGATCGTGGAACTATACGGACGGCGTCCCAGCCTGAGGTGCCTATTCAGGCCTCTCATTCAGTGTCATGGAGTTATGCTCAACCCATGAACACCATTTACCAGCCGCAACCCGTATATGTGCCACCAGCCATGCATCACTCGGGGCCCAGTGAATCACACCGGGCTCCGACGCCGTACATTCCTCCGGCAGCACAGCCATACGCTATTTCCTCGGACCCAGTATCGCAGGCCTTCAGCTCCCCTATGGCTTGTGGGACTGAGTTTTACCCCCACAGTGTGCGCGGTCTCGCGCCACTGCCAGTGGTGTCGCTTCCGTCAGCGCGGCCCGGCTTCGTTCAGTCGATGCCCCTAACGTTGAGTAGCACCATGGAGCTCAGCCAGCAGCCGATCCCAGTGCCTGTACTGCCACTTCGACCTGTATCTGAGCAGGCAAACGCGGTATCTGGCTTTCCGATATCCAGCCCTGGAATCAATGCTGCCCTTGTCGACGCTTGTGTGTTTGAAGACCCGGCAACTGTGCAGCCACTTCCCCTGCTAAACTCAAAAACGTCGGGTGACCCCGCTGCGCATGATGCCTGGCTAGATTTCCTCTTCGCTGACACGGTTCAAGAACTGGACGCAATGACAGAGGCTATCCAGAGGGCATCAGAGCAGCTTGCGCCATCTGACTCTGTCGATAGCAACGCCGCAGTTGGCGGCTCTGCTATTGCCAGTAGCACACCCATCCCTCAGGATTTCAGCTCAGCTTTAGATGCTGATGATCAAATCCCAACCAGCGAATTGGCTGAAGTTGGTTACATCGCTGGTGTTGCTGAGTCGGCGGCTGATGATGTCCCCTCCACTGATGTACAGGCGGCCTCGTCATCAAGTGGGATGTTTTTCGGGCCGACGTCACCAATATGTACCGCTGTTGCCACCGGCACTAGCTCGCTGGATCTAGACCTGCCTTCAGACCAGGCACAGGCGACAGATTCGCCCAAAGAGGTTAGTACCGCTAGCAAGACGTTTCGGTTCTCACAACCGAGGCTGTTTGTCGGCCGTCTGTCGTCAGCTTCAGCTTCCGCTTCAGGCACGGTGGGCAAAAGATCGTGGTCGGCTTGCGCTCTGTCGCCGGATACGGGTGCTCTTGGTGCTGCTAGTGGGGCTAGGGCGAAGAAACGGAAGATTCTGCGGAGGAGTAAGAGCAAGGATGGGCGACCGGACATTCGGAATCTGCCCGACTTCCATGATGATCCGATCGAGGAGTGAACTTGCTTGGGCTCGGGTTGTGTGGCTTAGGATTCTGTTGGGCTTATTTTCTGATAATCATTTTCATCTACTTACCACAACTACGAATTTTATGAGGCTTTAATTTGATCTATACCTGCAATGAAAATTTCTGAAAGACATGTGTTCTATCGGGGAAAATGCTGTGCATCAAATGACATAAAAACTATTTCGTAATACCCGGCTGGATTCGTGCCGATGAAAAAGTGACAAGGAGCAGGATAAATGAGAGGTTTTTTTATGGGGGTATTTTGGAGAATTTGAGGGAGGGATTTTTAGCCTCCGATTCAGGAGCCTAGTGAGAAGAAGAGAAAATAATTGGACTGAAGGGGCTGACTCCGAGAAAAAAAAGAGTTGGTGATGGTTCGGAAATTTCGATCTGATAAGCCAGGATATGGCGCTATTAGATGTCGAAGGAAGTGGGGGCAGGAAGGGGAAGGTTTTTTTTTCTTTCCCCTTCCAAGGAAGGTGCTATGTTGCAGGCGCTCTGAATTGAATTAGATGATATTGTGACTACGAGCTACTAAAGTTTACAGAGTATGTTTTGTTCTCGTGTTAATTTCTTTTTCTTTTCTACTTTTTTTTTTCCCTTTTAATACTGTTGCTCGCGACCTGTTCTGCTCTGTTCTACCTGAGGGGTGGATATAGATGGACACAGGCGCAGAAACAATTGACAACCAAATTAGGAAGCAAGTAGGAAGTATGGAGTAGGAACAAGCGGTGTCGTGTCGGCTTATGGAAGAAACAAGGAAAGTACATTTATTCTTTGAAGCGGCGCTTCGTGTACGAAATTCAGCAATGGCAAGAACTGAGAAAATATGGCAAGAACCCATAGATGCAGATGTCTGCATGGTAGTAGCTTCGTGCGGACACTTTCAGGTTCAAAGGTTCAACGTGCTCATAGCAAGTTCTTCACGGTTGCCGAATAGCTGGAAGCCAGTCAATCAACCCAATCAACCCACACGCTTGCTGCCCGCAATAATGCCTGCCAGGGGCAAAATACGCGGGGCGCAGCGGCATTTGAAGGCTTTACTTAATTTTCAAAACTCAACGGTCTGCAGGTCTTGGGGGGGGGTGGGG
>LKBB01000005.1:182999-236799 GCA_001513885.1 Thielaviopsis musarum
AAAAAAAAAAAAAAAACAGAACTCCTTCTTTTGCCTCAGTCTAGCCCAGCCCAGCCTGATTCTGATTCCACGCATCACGCTCTGCTCTCTTGCCTCCAATTGTCCCAATTTCCTGTTGTGACTGTGACTGACTGACTTGAGACTGACTTGACTGGCCACTCACCTCACTAACTCACCCACCAAATTACTCACCTCACTACCTCACTCACCCACTACACAAACTCCAAAAAAAAGCCATCAAGTCGCTGTTTAACTTGTCCGCGTTCCGGTCTCGTGTGCAACTCTGGTGCTTTTGTTGTCTTTCCTCTCTGTGGCCAATCAGAAATTTGTCGTTGTTTTGATTGGATTCCCCCATTTGCTCGGTGCTAAACTAAATTGATTCACTGCTCTGCGCCTCGACTGCAAGCAATAATTCTCAAGTTCCGCTACTCGGTAAGTCTCATTTGAAATTTTCCGTTTTCTATTACTCCGTACATTATCTTCTTGTCTGCCTTTTTTCTACATTTTCTTCTTGTCTACCCTTTGCTCGACATTCAATTGTTTCCATAAGCCTTGCTTTTACTTTGTCTCAAGCTTCTTCTTTTCTTTACTTTTTGCCCTGTTCCTTCTTTGTTCTCACAAGTACATGCGCCAAAAAGGCATGTACCCTGTACCTTACCAGTACTTGAGCCCTGCCTACCGTTCACCGCAAAACCGGCTCTCACTTGCATGTAGATCGTACGGCAGCGATCCTTTTGATGCACATTGCGCCAAGTAGCGTGCGTGCGTTAGCTGTCATTTCGTCCACTGCAACAGTCTTTGTTTGCGCTGTTTTTGTCCTTCTTTAGTGCGTTTTCATGTCTTTAGCTGGTTTAAGTGGTGCCTTGTGTGCCTTTGATGCAATGCAAATTTGATGCGATGTGATGCCACACGAAAACCTTTCATTAAAGTCGATCGAAATCCTGTCGCTTTTACAGCTGTTTTCGTCTGGGTCACACGCTCTTTTTTTTTTTTTTTTTTTTTTTTTTTTTTTTTTTTTTTTTTTCTAACCAAACCCAAACAAAACCCCTGCCCGTTTATTAACGCCACCATTCCCATTCCGGGCTTCCGTTTTAACCCTTCTACGCCGCACAGCAATTGCTGTTCACCTGTTTTCTTATTCTTATTTGATTTCCATGTTTTCTTCTCACACATATAATTCATCTTCCGTTCTTCTTTCTTACTTATTCTATTTTTTTCTATCTAGCTTATACTCCGTAATTACAATTACCTTGGTCGCTTTCAATTGTTGACTCCTCTCTTATTCATTTCCATCACAATGACTACCGATATCAACTCTACTGAGGCCACCGCTTTGCCTCTGCGCCCCATGTCCTCCTTCACACGCCGCGCCACGTCGCCCACTCAAACTGGCACCGGTTTCTTCTCCTGCTCATCACCCAACCGCGCCCGCTCCAGATCCACACGCATGTCATCTCCGGCCCGTTCGCAAATCTTTGAGCGCGACGTCCAGGACAGCTCGTTTGCCGTCCCCAACACCAATGCAATTCCCCGCCATATCCGCACCGAGAACTACATCCCCTCTGTCCTTGACGCCTCGTCGGAAGCCATTACCGACCGCGAACTGGATCCGGATACGGTTGAAATCATCACCCACAACAGTCACCAGCCTGCTCTGGCCGTTGCTGGCAGCATTCCTCAGAGCCCCATGGCCCAGCCCTCGGACACCATGGCCGCCTCATGGGCCGATGAGATGGTATCGCTTTCCGACAAGGGCTACAACGACGATGCTTCATACTACGGTCTCTCGGACTCTACTGATGTGCGCCGCCTGAGCTTCATCTCATTTGCCGATGTTGTCCAGGGCGAGCAGTTTGGCTCTCCCATTCTGGGCGCCGCCGGCAACAGAGACTCGTTCCATATGGCTGGTCTGACTTCCCTGGCCAGCCTGAACCGCTCTGCCTCGCCCCTTTGCTCTGCCAGCGGCTCGCCCCCAGCTAGCAAGACTGCCTCCATCCGCGCTCTCGACATGTCGCCCTCGCGCAAGTCCATTGGCAGCCCGACTGCCCTAAACCACGCAATGGCTGGCGGTGTCTCCATGGCTGATGTCAGCGTCGAGACCATGAGCCAGGCTCTGCGCCGCACTACTAGCAGCGATCTGACTGGTGCTCTGCGCAGCATCCCCTCGAGCCCCATCTAAGCTGTTTGGGGTTGTCTGTTTGACTTTGATTTTGTTTCTTTTTTTGGTTTTACTGTAGTCGAGTCTTCTGGCGGTGAAATTCAGAAGACGGCGAAGGCGTTGGTTTTTGGATTTTGTTTGTTTCTTTCTTCTACATTTCTTTTCATCACACGATGATGCGCCACGATCATGAATCGTCGGCTATTTTTCTTCCTTTTTTTTTTTCTTTTCTTTTTCTTCTTCTTCTTTGCCACGCAATTCCATGGATTCATGGCCTCATTTCCGCTCGATCTTCTTTTTTCTTTTTGGTGTCACGACTTGATACGAACTTTCTTCATTTCCCGTCAGGATTTCGCACTCGGACGGCGAAACATGCTCTCTTTTTCATTTCTTCTCATTTTTCTTTCTGATATCACATTTGCTGGGTTGTGGGAGTTTTTACTAGTAGTTTCTTTTTTTTTTCTTTTTCTAAATCACATGCACGGCAAGGAATGCTTAGATTTTCTGTTTTGATTGAGATAAAAACACCGCTTTTTTTCCCCTTTTGCCATGTACAAGAAAGTTATTCCAAAAAGTGTGTCTCCTGATGATTATGTTGATGATTATGTAAACTGTGACGTCATTTCAGATGCAAGTCCCCTGTCAGCAGGGAATCATTGTGTTGTAGGAAACGAGCCTAGGGGACCAGGGTTAAAACTACTGCTACATTGTAATCGAGTGTCATGGAAGAGAAATCTGAATTCGAGTTTCATAACATACGAACTTGGAGGGTCGAAGTTATAAATCAGCTATTGAGAATATATTGACGTCAAATCTGCATCGTACTTGACAACACGCAAGCCACCTCATACATAATGCGACGATATTATTAGACGGATGGAGTGAAAGATTAATTGCATTCCCGTATTGTGCCATGTTCATCAATTTGTTGTAAATGACGCTGTGTAACCAGCTAACTATTAGGTGGTAGGTGTAAAACATACATGGACTTCAGCTGGGCGCGTTTCTATTAGTGTTTAACCCAACATATCATGTGAGAAATCCGTTAATCCGAGAAATACCTGGTGGTATGACAACCAAAGCCAGGTATTGTGTTCTCCGAGAGCATAAAATACACAGACACAGAGGCTGAAGTTAGGGTTACAGTTATGGATAAGTCTATATATAATAATCTCGCGGAGAAAATAACTTTTATGATGAAGTGACCAATAATAATAACTGACAATAAAGTAAGTCCCATCTACGCCGAGTGGGATCGAATTTTTGGAACGACAACGAAAGCAAAAGCAGCCCTTTAACAAAGAATGAAAAGAAACAAAAATAAAACACAATCCCCAAAACAGATATTCGTCATGGTCATGGCCATATGAGAAATGCGATGTCGACAAGGGTTGACGGGACACCACAGAGCCGAGAAAGAAGAAAATGAAGGAAAAGAAGAGAGAAGTGAAAAGGAAATCATAAAGAGAGGGGTAAGACGCGTGGACAATGAGTTGAAGACAACAGAAGCTCGTAAAACGTCTAGAAACGCTCCTTCATGCGGGCAGACACACCGCGCAGGTTGTTGTACACCTTGCCGGGCTGCTTACCCAGAATCAGGGCGCACACGCAGGCCTTGGCGATCTGGGTGGGCTTGTAGGCACCGAGAATGTGGATTTTGGAGTCGGCGAGGACTATTCTGGTGCGGGTGGCGTTCTCAATAGCAAACTATAAGAGGGGACGGATGTTAGCGATGGAGAGGTTCGTAAAACAGAGTCCGGGGAGAGGGAAAAAAAAAAAAAAAAGAAAGTACCTTGGTCTTGCCGTCCTTGCCGGCTATACGGCCAATGGCACGCGACAGATGGTCGCCCTGCAGGGTCTTGACATCCTTGATCTCAAAAGTCTCAATGTACAGATCTTCCAATCTCAGCAGCTACATGGGATTTCTTGTTAGCGTGGTGTCCGGGTTCATGAAGTAGCTGTCGGGCTTCCAGTGGCCGCCGAGCAAAGGTAAACTTTTATACAAGCAATTTGCCCGTGCCTCCGTCCAAGCCCAGTCCAAGAGAAGAAAACTCACAGCAATGGCATCCTCAATCTCAAAGCCCAGCGAAAAGGCCTTGACAAAGTCCTCGGCCTTCTGCAGCGCACCAGGGTCCGTGGTGTGCTTGGAGTTGCGCAGCTCCACCGACTTGCGCTTGGTGTTGAAGCGCGTCTGGATCTTCAGGTGCTCGACAAGCGGCGGGTAAATGCGCGGCCAGTTGGCCTTGAGCGGCGACAGACGGTGAGGCGGTATCCGGACCTGACGGGTCTGGATTCTGGTAGCAGAGACCTGTTACGGGCGGTAGTTGGTTAGCGACTTGTGATATCAAGGCATCTCCATCTGCCCTAGGCGGAAAAGGATCAAGGAACGTACAATGTCCTTGGCGGCCTCAAAGCGCGGACGGCCATCCATGTCCTCGTCCAGGACCATCTCGCCCTCGGCGCTGGCGGCCTGCGCATTCTGCGGCTCAAAATCGGGCGTAATGGAGCTGGCGCCCTCGAGCAGCAGGTCGGTATCCTCCTGCATGATACCCTCGACGACAGAGAAGGCGGCATCGGCGGCAGCATCAGCGGTAGGCTGAGCATCCACCGGCTTGAGAGCGGTCGGCGCGGGCATATTGGGCAAATCGGGGTCCCGGAGGGTGTGTTTATTCGCGGCGTATATAGAGAGAGATGGCTAGGGCGCAAAAGCCAATAGGAAGAAGTTGGGTCGAATTATTCACGAGTTGTTGTTCCAAGAGAGCAAACGGGCGCAACGGATCCGGGGAAATGAAGCCGAGAAAAATAAAATAAAATACAAAAAAAAATCAGCCAAAAATACAACAACAAAAAAATACTGGGTATTTGGTTGCTTATCGACAAGAAAAGAAAATAACGATGAAAATTATCCAACTTTTTTGCATCTGAATTTTTTGGCGGGGAAACTTTCCTGTGCACCTTTTTGCTCGCAGAAGAAAAAAAAATATACCATGTCTTATCAGCCGCTTTCCATTGGTCCGATAGGAATCAAAAGTTCCCACAATAAAGCTGCTTTAGCTTCTTAGGGAACCCCGGCAATCCTTGTACAAACAAAGTACCACACGCGGGTGTGCACTGCGGCAGAGGTACAGTCAGTGTACAAAGAAAGCTCACATGTTGCATTTCTTTTTCTTCATTTTTCGTTGCCCATTTGTCTTGGCTTGCCAAATGGCCAAAAACAAACGTCACTTGTTTTAGCCCAAAACGACCATTCTTTTCCTTTCCAGCCAACGAACGGCATCATTGTTTTTATCGAAAACGGCTGGCAGCTTAAGCTTCTGACTGGAATTTTCCTGCCTTTTTTTCGTTTTTTTTTTTTTAATATAAATATGACCAGGCTCTGTCGTTTTTAACTCATCTTTTCTGTTGGCCTTTTTTTTTTTCTTGTGATATTTTCTGTGCGGTTTTTGCTCATTCTTGGCTGTCTGCAAAGAGAAAAAAAAAAGTTTAATTTTTCCACTTTTGCTGTAACCGGTCTCGTTTCTGCTCCGATTTCTTTTTCTCCAGAACCCCTCCACACTTTTCCTCGCCAGTTCAATTTTTCTCACAGAGACTGTCCTTTTTTTCGCAACAGCTGCCGCTTCATAGTGGCTGGCTCTTCTTTATAAACTCGACCTTTCGACCGATATTGTCACCCTCTCCAACTGCTGGCTTTTCGCATCGCAGTTGGACGACCATGACCCGGCACAATGTCTAACTGCCGCTCGATTTCGGTTCTGCTCGGCCATTTCAATTTGGGCTTGATATCTCAGCAATTGAAAACTGCCTTTGTCATTGCCCAGGGCAGCTCGCCTACTGCTACTTATTCCGCGACGACCGCTGTTTTTACTGCTCGAAGACC
Organism: Thielaviopsis musarum; assembly: GCA_001513885.1. Taxonomy (NCBI): domain Eukaryota; kingdom Fungi; phylum Ascomycota; class Sordariomycetes; order Microascales; family Ceratocystidaceae; genus Thielaviopsis; species Thielaviopsis musarum. Next base: position 189,035 of record LKBB01000005.1, read on the forward strand.
GTTCCATTCCACCGCCACCACTGCTCGACAACCGTTCCATTCCTCCGTCTTCAACCCGAGCCGTTGCTTTTTTTCAGCTGGTGGCGTCACACGATCACCCCGCTATGCCTCTATAAATCTCCACTCGGCCGGAGACCGCACTCTCTCTACCTTTGCCGGTCCCTCACATACATCCAAGCTGATAGCCCAATGTCAGTCTCAGTCACACGCCATGGCTCTTCTGGCGGGTGGTCGCGCGAGCTCTTTGCTTAGAACCCCGCTGCGTCAGCCCAGAGCCCATCAAGCCACTAATAGCCGCGTTTTAGTGCAGCTTTACCGGCAATACAGTACACTACCACCGAAAAAACCTGATAGCCAAAGTCCGCTACCCCCGACGGAACAACCCCAATCCGAAAAGGCTGCGCCCATCGATCCCAAATTTGACTCCGAAAAGCCGAAAGACGCTTCTGCAGCTGAAGCTACTGCGACAGGCGCTCAGCCTGCTAATCCCGACGGGAATGACGAGACTATCGCGCACCAAGTGTCCAAATACTTACATCTGCCCAACCTGCCGACCCTCCAAGGCCTCCAGACTATACACCGCCCCTCGAAAGAAGAGCTGCTGGCTGCGGCTACAGGCTTCTGGCAACGCATGAAAGTCCGTTTCAAGTGGGCTTCCATTCGCAGCATGCGCCCATGGAACGCTGACGAATGGGGCGCTTTTGTATCGTGGTTTATGCTGGGTCATATTGTTTGGATCTTACTAGGAACCACCACGTTTTTCTCCATTATCTTGTGGGCAGTCAACACAGTGGTGGCCCAGGGTACGTTATTGGCTGGAAAGCCACCCATTTTGCTTTTTGCGCATTTATGAATGTTCTATATCCAAAGGAGAACAATATGCTAACTTGATTCCTTTACGCCGTCTGCAGAATCTCTGGCCAAATGGATCGGCGACTACCTCACGCAGTCTGCTGGAATCACTGTCGTCTTCGAATCCGCCATTGTTCCCAAGTGGAGAGACGGCGTGATTTCCTTCCGCAATGTTTTTGTTTCCCGTCGCCCCGGTCAAATCATGTCCTCTGTCAGCAAAGGCTCTTCGACTGATGCTGCCGCCTTTGCTGCCGCTGAGCGCGAATCCGACGAAGCTAGTGGCGGCGCTTCAGTCCCGATTGTAACCGACGACGGCAACTACACGCAGTTTGACGTCACCATGTCGACTGTCAACGTTACCCTGTCATTCCTAAAGTGGTGGAATGGCAAAGGCCTGCTCAAAGATGTCGAGATCAAGGGTGTCAGAGGCATCATCGACCGTACTTCTGTCATTTGGCCCGACGATCTTGGAACCCCGCTCGATTACCGTTATGAGCACCAGCCCGGCGACTTTGAGCTTAACTCGTTCAAGATGGAGGATCTGCTAGTTACTGTGCACCATCCTGACGGCTTCCGCCCGTTTCCGGTTAGTATCTACTCGTGCGAATTGCCGCAGCTGCGCAAACAGTGGCTCTTTTACGACTTCCTCTCGGCGAATCATATGTCGGGCTCCATTGACGGCTCGCTGTTCACCATTCATCCCCGCCAGGTTCAGACTCATGGACCGGCTGCCGCTCTGGGTGCCATGGGAGCGCATACAGACAGCGTTGGGCCGCCGGAAGCCTGGAAAAAGGTCAGTCGTATGCGCATTGACGGGCTCAAAATCGACCACCTCAACCGTGGCGTGGCCGGCCCATTTGGGTGGATTTACGAGGGCAATGTCGACATTATCGCCGACGTCATCTTCCCCAACGATGCCGATGAGGGTCTGAGCAAGGTTGTTTCCGACCTGTACGACCATCTTGAAGAGATTGTCATTCTCAACCGCGCCCGCTTCCTCAAGGAAGCCCCCGAGCTTCTCGACAGAACCGGCCTCTCTGCCTACAAGCCAACATTCAATCTGCACACGATCCCCGACGAAAGCGAAACCGACCACGAAACACAACTCTCGGCCGTGCCCTCGTCGTACACGCTGCCCTCGCGCACCCCCGACTTTATGGGCGACCACGACCACACCGACCACACACCGTCGCCACTCGCCAGTCTCATGCACCAAGACGACCGGCGCTACGTGCTGTTCGACCTACGCATCCACTTCAACGACGTCAAAGCCACTGTGCCACTCTTCACCAGCAACATGTCGTACGTCAACCAGGCCCTGGTGCGGCCCATTGTCGCCTATATCAATGCCAAGCGCACGTGCATCCCCATCAACTGCCGCTTGGTCAAGCGCCACAGCGACTTCCGCGGGTCGTGGTCCGCGTGGGATTGCGGCCTGATGGATGACATGTCGGCCGAGACGTATGATGCGTTTGCGCGCGACGTCGAGGACCAGCATAATCGCGTGCGCAGACTCCGCAAGGTTGGCTTCTGGACGTTGTCGATGGCAATTCAGGCGCTGTTTATGGGTATGGCTGGGAGTGTGATGTAACAGCTCCCTATCTTTTTGATATACCCTTTCTTTCTTTTCTTTCTTCTCTTTTCTTTCTTCTCTTTTCTTCTCTTTTCTTTCTTCTCTTTTCTTTCTTTTGTTCCACTTTTCATGACTAAAAAGGACTTTGTTGATCCGCTTTCCGTGTTTGGTTCTTGTTCTTTTTATCTCGGCACTATATCTGGTTATCTGGCGTTTTTCTGTTCCTCATTTTTCTCATCTTGGTCACTCCGTTCCGGCGTTGGTGGGAAAATATACATGTTTCATTTTTTCAACGGGGTATCTTTTGCCTTTTGTATTACTCTTTTTTCACCAACCATTCCCCCCTCTGTATAACACTTGAGTCCTCTTCTCTGTATAACACTTGAGTCCGCTTGGACTTCTTTTTTTTTTTCTCACGGCTTTGCATCTTTCTTGGGTCCAAATTCCATGTTACGATATGTTGTTGCTGGAGTATGTCACTTTGCGTGACTCTTTATTTTTGATGAATATCAATCCAAGTTTACTTTACCTATTACCATTTCTATCGAGAAGTGACAGCCTCAGCATACACACGGAGTGGAACATGTTGATGAGCAATTTTATAAGTGTTTTTTGTTATCTATGTCAAACTATTATTTTGCCCTAACGTATTTTATTCCCACACCGAAGAAAAAGAAATAACCAGAAAAAAAAGCAAACTCCCAGAAGAAAAAGAAAAATGCACGAATCCCTAAGCCTTGGCAGCGACAGCTTTACTTGATCTCCAGCAGCTTGACGTCAAAGGTCAGCTGGCTGTTGCCCGGGATACCGGGCAGCGACTTGGAGCCGTAGGCCAGAGGCGCAGGAATGGTCAGGCGGCGCTCACCGCCAATGGCCATACCGGCGACACCAATGTCCCAGCCCTTGATGACCTCGCCCTTGCCGAGCTTGAAGTAGAAAGGCTTGCCCTTCTTGTTGGCGTCAAACACCTTGCCGTTGTCCAGCTTACCAATGTAGCGCATGCCAACGGTATCGCCCTTCTTGGCAGCACGGCCGTTGCCGACCTTGCGGTCGTCAATGGTCACGCCCTGCACGACCTTCTTGGTAGGGGCGGCGGCAGCCTTGGCGGCGGGCTTGGCAGCAGCAGCAGCGGCGGGAGCGGGAGCGGGGGTAGCCTTAACCTTAGAGTCAGCCTTCTTGTTCTTCTCGGCAGAGGGGGTAGGGCCCTGCTCAAGCTGCTTGGCAAACTGAACCTTCTTATCGCCCTTCTTGGCCTCGGCAGCGGCAACGGACTTGCCCTGGTTGTTCTTCTGCTTCTTGGACTTGTCGTCGGCCTTGATCAGCTCGTCCAGGTTGGCATCGGCAGCGCGCTTCTTGCCCTTCTTGGAGGTGTCAACCAGCTTGGGGGCCTCCTCCTCCTCCGAGTCAATCTCGGTGACGCGGGGGTTCTCGAGCTCGTCGAGCAGGTCCTCCTCAGAGTCCTCCTCGGAGTCCTCCTCCAGACCCTCAGGCAGGTCGTAGTCCTCGTCGCCGTCCTCGTCGCAGGAGTCGCAGTCCTCCTCATCATCCTCCTCGGGGGGGATGACGTAGTTACCGGTCAGGTAAACGTTGTGGGTACCGGTAACGACGAAGAAGACGGTCTCGCCCTCGGAAATGTGGATGTCAATGGGCTGCTGGAAGTTCTGTGGGGTTGTTAGTGTGCTGAACGAGTGTAGAAGTGGCAGTTTTAGCGCCGATGCCAGTTAAGCAGAAGAGAACTTACGCGCTCAGTGTCCAGGGTGCAAATGACAAACTCTTCGGGCTCGTCCTCCGAGTCCTCCTCATCACCCTCATCTTCCGACTCGGTGGCGATACCCTTGCCCTTGCTGGGCTTGGCATCCTCCATGTCCTCGTCGTCGTCCTCCTCCTCCTCCTCCTGGGCAGCCTTGATCAGCTTAGCCAGAGCAGCAGCGCGAGCCGACTTCTTGGACTTGTCCGAAGGGCCACCGTTCTCCTCCTCGCTGTCCTCATCATCAGACCCGTTCAGCAGGGCCTGCAGGGTCTCGTCATCAAAGTCTTCCTCGTCATCCTCCTCATCCTCATCATTGAAGTTGGGGGGCATGCGAATCAGCTTCAGAGTAGAGCGGGGAGTGGTGGGAATGTTGCCCTCGGCATCAGCAATGGGCTGAGCAGTGGGGTTGATAGCGGCCATGGTGATGCGGAACTAAACGGGGCAGAAGCATGTTAGCAATGTAGTCTATAAACACAGCGCGCGCTTAGCAGCCGCGTGAAAATTTTGACACCGCGTCCAGCCAACGCTGTGATGCGCCATGGCTGGCAAGGCGCGCATTGGGTCAGAAATTATCAGAGAGAATCAAGACTTACGTGAGCCTCGACATTGCGAGCAGCGGGAACCAGAATCTCGCCAGCAGGGACCTCCAGGCCGTAAACACCGACGGGAAGGAAAGACATGGTTGCGATTTGTGTGTTTTTGGTTTAAGAAACAGAGAAAAAATGCAGCAAGATAACCAAGAAAAACAAAATATCTTCAGAAATTCAGGCTTCCGGAGATACAAAGAAGAGATTTAAAAAGAAAGATGGATGAAAGAAAATAAAAGGAGAATAAAAAGCGCGGATGAGAAGGGAGAACAAGATCGAGAAATACAAGAAAAGAAAAAAATCTTGAAGAAGCTCAAAACTTTTTTTTTTCTACCTTTGGTCGATAGCCCCACATAATATGACTTGCGACGGCCGTCTATTGGCCCGATAACACAGGTGGGGCTTATCGGGCTAGGCGATGATTTTGTCGGCAGAAAAAAAAAGTTTTGGAAACATGAAGATTTTGAGGAACAGGGAGAAAAAAAAAAGAAAAAAAAAAAAAAAAAAAAGAGACGCTTCATTTGCGACAGACTTGACACGGATTCCTCGCCAGGATTCTCCGGGAACGGCGAGTCTCAGTTTATTGGCATCATTTCCCTGCTACATCTGTTTGCTCACAAGGTCACTCTATGCGGGGTCTTTGTATAGAGACGAACTTGTGAATTGTAAACTTGGCCTGCTGGTTTGCGCAGAATTCTCTCAAAGTCTCTTCACCGCCTTTGAACTTACCTTTCACATTGTATTCTCCGGTGGAAGCGGAAAGCTCCAATCTCCCGCGTCACATTCCGGCCGACTTCATTGGACGGACAGTTGCGTAAAACCGTTATTTATTTAACCGCCAACCCACAATAGTCATCCATCTCCATTATCAACGCCAACTACGCCCCTCCCGTGAATAAAAGTTCTCTGCACGCTGCGGACTGGTTTCGAGGCCCAATGTTAATTCACATTAAGACACCATACAGCACGCCCAAACCCGTGAACAAGACGGCTGCATGGACACTCGGCATCCCTCGATTCACGACCCTCTTATCACAGCGTAAACTCCATGCAGGGTCGCATGCAAACAAAAATATGAAAAGGGAAACAATGACGGAGTATACCCATCCACAAGGTGACCCTCCGAGGCGGCGCCTGGGCTTTTGCAGTTGGCAAAAAGATGAACCGAGGCGGACTTGAACCGCCGACCTTTTGTGTCCAAGGATCTCTTAGAGATGTTAGACAAACGTGATAACCAACTACACCATCGGTCCTTGAGAAAAGTTGTTGTTATTTGGCTTTATGAGGGAGCGTTCCCGGGCCGGCGATGCGGCCGGAAACCCGGCCAGTATGTTCTCGCATCACCCGTCAATCGGGTTGAACATGAAACCAATAAGAAGGGCATGTCATTGGCAAAATACTCTATCTCGGCGTTTCAACGCCGGTGATTGGCGGCTCCGTCAGCAGCACGGCCCGTGTTAGATGTCGTTTTGGTACAAGTTCTCGCCACGTGAACTGCAACGATGAATTTAATCCATTCCTTCAGACCCAGGTTGGCACATACAAAAGTGACATAAGATCGTGTTCATATACATCTATCTAATACAATAGACTATGCCAAAATATAAAAGAGCCACACACTTTCAAAGTCATGGGATCCTACCGACAAAAAACCGACGCCATTCAGAATCCAAAGATGCGAAGGCAAAGTAAAGGTAACAAACCAATACTACTAAAGCAAGCGATGAACCACAGTGCTTTTTGTAATGAAAAAAAAAAAAAACAAGAGAAATTATAAAGTTGAATGAAATAGTGAATCGAAAAGTTGATGAAGAAAAAAAGGCCGATGGTTGAAGAGACGTAAGGTCTTAGTAAGATGCAGAAAAAAAGAAAAAATGGGTGATGGTGTGATTTGATGATGTTCATTGGGTTATTAGGGGAATATTTTTAATAAGAATGAGCCGAGACATGCCGCGCAATGGAAAGACAAAAAAGAATAAGAATCAAAACAACGAAAAAAAAGAATAAAAACACAACCGGAAAACACAAATTGGCTTCTGGCCTAGACCTCTTCAAAAGACACAGACTTGGATTTGGTCTTCTTGCGCGTGACTTTTCTGCTTACCGAGTAAGCCAGATCCAGCGTCCAAAAGTGCGATACCTGCGCCTGAGCACACGGCACAGATCCAAAGATGGGCGCAACAATCGGAACAAGGCCATAGTCGACAAGATTCTTGGGCCACGACCGGAACGAGAAGTGCATGTTGTCCGCCAGGCCGGCCTGCGTCATTTCGCGCTGGCGATTGGTGGCGCACAGGTAGTGGAAGGACTCGTACAGGTACATGTAGAAGGCGACACCGATAAGGCCAAAAGCACGCATGGCGCCTGTCAGAGGAAAGATCCAGTTCAGGTTGTGCACGTCGGCGTGGTCCTTGGTGATGTAAGTATACAGAGCAGAGGTAATGACCATGATGGTCATATGCAGAGGCAGAAAATGGGCCTCAAACATGCGGTGGGCCATGAAGAAAGTGCACTCCCAATCAACGCTCTTCAGGGTATCGTGAGTGACATCCGAGAAAATACCACACTCGGCCTGGCCCTCCTTGGCCTCCATAGGCACAAAGCTGTCAGAGTCGTCGCCGATCGAGGTGTGCAGAGGACGGAAAGCTCTCGCTGTGTGCTTGCGCTCACGCCACAGCTCAACAATCTGACGCAGGGCATATCCAGAGTCGAGGGAACCCCACATGTGGCGCAGAGCCTGCTTGTAACGAGCACCCATATCCCACTTAACACCACGGATTCCGTTACCGTTGCCATTGCCAGTGACGTTAGTCTGACTAACAGGGCTGAGAATGGTACGGCAGGTGAGGTTTCCGTTTAGAGCAAAGAAGCACTTGAGGTACATGTGAAGATCCTCGCCAATAGCCTCAGCATCGCCATCCCAGCCACCGACGCGATCGACCAGTTGCAGCGACAGAGAATAAACCGAGGTGGGGGGAGCGACAGTCGAGCTAGAGTAAAGACCAGAAATGCCACCGGCGCACCACATAATATCAGCGACGCGAACAACAGCAGGGACCTTATCAGCGTTGCGGTCAAAGATAATAGGAGCGGCATAAAGGGTAGTGGCAGCAGTATCGGGGTGGGCGTAGTGCATCTCGTTCACGTGGATGAAGTAATCGGCAGCAAGGTGAGAGTCGGCTAAATTAATTCACACATTGTTAGCAAACCGTGATAAGTCATTGCATAAGATATGTGGTAATGCAGCGCTTCCAGAAACCCCAGAAAATTCTCGGATTTTTTGGAGATCTGGGGAGCCCAACAAATGCGAAAATTCTCGGGTTCTAGCTCGGGTGACGTGCAAATAAGCTTTTTAGCCAGTCGTTTGGACCCTTGATTTGATCCATCGACAAGCGGCAAAATCCAAACGGCCTTGCGTATAAACTGTCCAATAAGCCAACGGCCTTGAATTATCAAGTTCGGAACCTTCGGATTCGTATAAATAATCCGCCTCTATAAATCTGTTGGCGTCGCCCAACTTGGACAGCCGGACGAATTTTCTAGAAGAAGCATAATTTGACGTCGCTTTATCGATCGGACCACCATTTTCTTTTTGTTTTGGCTTTTTTGTTTCCTTTGTTGAATTCAATGCATTAATCGACTCACCATCAATTCCAGTGACAATAACGTTTTTGCGCATCGACACTGGGTAGTTCTGGCTCAGCTTGCGAGCAGCCCAGGCCTCGTTGCTGCCCTTTCCAGCAGACTCTCCGTCGATGCCAGCGGGGTGCAGCGTGTATCTGATGTTGCGGAACTTGGTCGAGTACTCCTTGAGCAGAGCATTGGCTTTCTGTTCAGCTTCAGCCTCGCGTTGTTCCATGCCGAGATAAATCTAATAAAGCAGTCTGTTATCAATATCAATTTCGCCAATCAATTGATTCAACCTGGCGAAACAATAGCCTAGAGGCTCAACCCAATTATCAAAGGGCACTTACATCGTACGAGCTAGCAGCCAGAGCGTGAGACGCAAGCACATCCAGAGTCTCGCGCAGTGTCTCCATATCCTCCTTGTAGTTGGGTACAATGATGGCGTGAATGATGCGATCGGTGATTTCCTCTTCGCACAGCGTCGACTCGACGTCGCCGTTGACGCTGCTGGCACTGGATGGAGCATGAGAAGAGATCGACTCGCCCGTCGATGAGCATACGGTGGAGGAACCAGCAGTAGACGAAGCAGCGTCGTCGAGAGAAGAGCTGGAGGCGCGACGGTTGAGACTGGAGAAACCGGGAAAAGCAGCCGAAAGGCGCTTCTGAGTCCGGCGGCGAACACCGTTGGTAACGTTCCACATGGCGTAGCAGCCACGGATAGGGAAAACAAAGACGAGAATATGCATCAAAAGGCAGTAATAAGCCCAAACAACAGTCACGATACCAGCACCCTCAGTGCTGACGCTTTCGTTCTCTGCGTAGAGCAAGGCGCTCTGCTTGGATGAAGACGAAGGAACAGGCTGCACCTTGGATTCTTGGTATAAGACATATGCGCTGATTACAATCAAAAGAATCCACGATAGGCCACCGGCGCGGCGGCTGCACCAGGCGAAGATGGACATGTTGAGTGCTAGCGGAACAAGCTGTTCAAGTTGGAGTTCCGCGCACTGGCTAAATCGGGTTGAATCCGCGGTTAGCTTCTATCGCCACATCCGAGTGATATTTGCTTTTGTGCGTCGAGTGAAACTTTGCTCTGTGCAGTGGGGAGTAGTCGCTCTGAGGTTCCAAGACACTGTAGAGAGACCGTCGAAGCTCAGTTTGTTGATGGAAGGAAGCACAATGGCGACTATGAGAGGAAAGCTAATAGAGGGGCGAACCTTGAGAGATAAAACCAAAGAAGAAAAAAAAACACAAGGCCAAAGCAATGTACGGGCAGCGTCAGGAACGAAGCTCGGGTGGAAATGAGAAATGGAGATCAAGATAGATCAAGGAAGCGAGAACAAGAGCGAGAGCGAGAGCGAGAGAGACAGAAAAGGAAGAGAAAGGAAAGGAAAGGAAGAAGAGAATTATGATAAAAGGAGAAAAGTAGGAAAGAAAATTGGTGGTTTGGGAAGATCAGGTATTAAAGTTCCTCAAGAAACACAAGGAGGAAAGACGGAAGGAGGTTTTGTGGTTGGTTGGTTGGTTGATTGGTTTGATACGATGGGGTCAGAGCAGAGTCCAGCAAAGAAAGAACGTGGGTAGTGCAAACCAAAAGGCAGGAAGGTGAAGTAAGTAGGTGAGTTTGAATGGGGGCAACTGCCAAACTAGACTCTATGACGGCAACGGAGCACAGAAACCACATAAGGAAAAGAGGAAGGAGCAGACGGTCTGATTTCTGGCAGGGAACAAGGAGTGCAAATAGTGTTCAAATACCCCGGCGTTTGGCAGTTCTATCAACCCACCTGATTACTAGTATCTGTACTGGTCATAGAAGAAGGTGAGAGCTTAATAGAACATGAGAGAATGAATGGAAAGGAAACGGACCAGGGTCTGGAAATCAATGGATGGGTGCTGTATTGATATGAGACAGGCGCAGGAGAGAGAGAAGGAATACGGGATCAGTAGCAACAGCAAGTTGCTGACATTTGCTCAGAGCTCTGTGTGGCTCCATGTGTTGCACGGGAGGGTATTCCCAGACATGCCCCGGTGCGCGGCAATAAAAACTGCAATGTGCTGTTTTCGAGGTTTTTGTCGTTGTTGTTGTTTTTGTATAGCTTCTTCTATGTTCTTCTTTTTGGTTGCTAGGTCTTGTAATAGGTGTTTATGTTGCATCGGCTCTGATGGGTGCTATAAGGACATATAAACACAGTCTGTATGCCTGTTTATTCAGAGTAGTAGTAAAGCACGGCAATTTACTCTTGTGCAAGCAAGCAAGCAAGCAAACAAATGAGAAAGGCTGTATGGTCGGTTCATGTCTGCTCAGCATTTGCTCAGCATTTGCTGCTGCATATTTCTATTCTGGCGCCTAGGCGCTCTGTCTCTCTCCTCTCAACTTTTTTTTTAGTTATCCTAACAGTTGGTACGAACTCCACCTAGACGAAACCCAACAAGAAAGGATACAAAATTGAGAGAAAAGGCTCGGTACAAGTAGAGTACAGGTTGCATATGAGGGACTTTTCCTGATCATTGTTGGGCTTTGCTCCCTCTGCGGCTTTTGGTGAACAAGAACAACCATATATGGAACGGGGGTGGCTCGGGGCAGCATGGTGTAAGTAGCGTTGGCGTTTATTGCGTGTTTATATTTACAGGGCAAGGGAGTAAGTAATTTACAAAACAGGAAAACAGGAAAATCGACCAAGCTAAAAAAAATAAATAAATAAATACGGCTTCACGACAAGGATTTTCACTTGGAAGCCAAAACACAAGCCACAAAAAAAAATGAAGATGGAAGTGCTATAAAGTGCAACAATAGAATATGGGCGTATCAGTAACCTGACACAAGCGTACAGTACCTACGAGTGTATTATAAGAAAGAAAATCACCAAAACCATAGTATCATGAAAACGCAAGACTGCACTTGCCTCTCTTTCCATATGCCAGGTCAAACAAAACAGAAGCTGCGCCCGTTTCAACAACGAAAGTGCTTGCAAGATGTTGCCTGTTTGGGGACCAACAGCAAATCGACAAATCGAATCAATTGGAAACCCGCTTGCTTCGCTGCTTTAGACGTTCTGGATTACTGTGTTGTGTTATTTCTGGTATCACATTTACATGAATTCGCCTCTTGTCTCCCGCTATTCTGTACCTCAGGCTTTCCATTTCTTTGCCAGATTGCGTGTCAAAGACGTCTTCTTGGCCTCGTTCAAAGCTTAGCCAGTCAATTATCAAAAGCCCGGCCGTTGCCTCTAGTTGAAATTATTCTTGCCTCGCCGCATCCATCTTCTGTCTTGGGGATCCAAGCTTGCTCCATCCGCCTTGCATCTCTTTTTTTTTTGGAAATAAACGTATGCGAGCAACAATTTAGCTTCATTCTTGAGGCAAAGTAGACATGCCTTGCCTTGTTCTCTGACCAACAATAAGGAATGAGAAAATGGACTCAGTTCTAGTCCCGGTAGCCTTTTATACGAGACTGAGACAATCATTTTTGTTAGTGTCTGAACTCGCCCTGAATCCTCAAAGGCCGCACTGCACACAATAATTTTCTCCATGGCCCTTCCTTGTTATTAAATACCCTGTACTCTGCACAGGTGCTTGATGGCTAGCCAATTCTGCTGCCTAGTTTCCACAGCCGCGTTGGCTGTCTCTGCTCTGGCGATATAACGTGGTTGTCAAAGCACTGGCAAAAGAAAATGCATTTAAAACGCTTGCGATTGGCCCTTTTCTTTCCGTCTTTCTTCTCTCGTAAGCCCTACTCCCGAGAAAGGGCTGTACTTGATACGTTGAAAACGCAAAATGGAAAACTGGCACCCAAGGTCAGAAGTTAGCAAGCAGAAACTAGAGTAGCACCTCATGAGTTACCAGGTTCTAGCGTTCCGTCGGATAAACCTAAGTAAGTCGGTCATCTCACAGACCAGGGTGCGCAGAACAGGAATTTTCTTACACGAGCGAGCGCCTTTTTTTTTTTCTTTTCTTTTCTCAAGGTGATGGAGAAAAGAATTGGAAAAACAAGACCAGGGCGTTTGATGGATATTAGAGGAATAAACTTGTGCCCAAAACAAGCCATGAAAATCAACGGCCAAAACCACTCGTGCCAAAGGTCAGAGCGGAGGTGCCACCCAAAAAAAAAAAATTATACTATTACTACTGGTACTAGAAGCTTAGTACCAAGTAATTCGTCTGGTTCATGAGCTGAGCCTGGCTTGGAGCCCAGATAATTTCTTGTTTCTACAGAGTATACGGTGTACGCAGTAAGCCAACAAGGAGGCATTTTTATGATAATAATCAGCGTGTCAAACCTAACCCAAATAATATTAGTTATCCGTTAAGCAGCAACACAGTATTTCATCCGTTGATCAGCAAGAACGTATTTCATCAGTTAATCAGTAACACCGCATTTCACACACTGAATTACTAGCAAGAAAGCCTTTTTTTTTTGGACAAGGCAAATTAGGTGCTCAAAAAAAGTGTAAAAAGGGAGAGCATTATAAAGGAAGCACCATAAAAAAGAACGAGCCAACGAGAGAGCCGAAATGCTGGAAACGTTTCTTGCGCCACTGCCGTGAAGAAAGCCCCCACTTCTTTCCTGTTCCTTGCGTTTTTTTGGCAGGCAGGCAGTGCCAAGACTTGCAAGAAACAATCACACAAAAAAATAGCGAGAAATAAGGGTTTCCACCAACTTCAGTGTACGGTGTAGTTATGAAGGTACTAGCTAGGAAGCACCCCAGCATATGGTTCATCCTTAATGGGATTAAATCCTCGCTTGACCGCCTTTAAACGCCTTTAAACGCTTTTAGCTATTGTTTTTTTTTTTTTTTCCTTCTTTTTTTCGTCTGACCCTTGTCCGCATTTACGTTCCCTTGAAAACCAAACATAACGCAGTTGTGGTTTCTAGACTTTCTTTTAACACATTGATCAAGCTTTTTAGCGCTGTCTTTAACGCTACCCCCTGCTTTCGCCTGTTGAGTCAACCCTAATGTACCCTATGTCTCACGTTAAGACCTGTACTACTTAAATCATCACTTTTTACACATGCACATTTACTGAACACGAGTAGTACTATATGAAATAATACTGCTGCTGAGTGATGCAGTATCATCCAAACAGTTTTATCCACACCTCTTTTTAATGTTTTAATATTATCGCTTTTGCCCCTAACATTTCGTCTTTTTATATCTTCTTATACACAACGCCCTAACTTCCAACGTGTAGTTAGCCTGGAGCGCATTGAAAAGGATCATACTCATTTCCTTGTAGATACTAGTACTAAATAAGTCGAGAAAGCCTACTGAAAGCTAAACCACAAACATAACATGCTTGAGATGTTTACCTTTCTCATGCCGTACTGCGCTGGCCGTGCTCAAGCAGCAATTCCCAAGATGACTGTAATTTTCCGAGAAGCTTGTTCTTTTGGTATGACCTCTGGCAGCCTCTGATATCGCAGGTTTTGCTGGTTTACAAGGCTAAGTGAGTTAGCGTGTGGCAGCAGAAAATCCCAACAGAGCGTTACGCAAGATTGTGTCGGACAGAAGAATTTGTTTGCTTAATGCATCGCCTTTTGCTTTTCATGCTTCTTTTCTGCTCATGTTTCTTTTCTGTTTATTCCTGTCTTGACTGTGGTTCTTCCCAATGAAGCATAAATATACTGACCAGGTTTCATCACAGATCGAGCCGGTTCATTGTTAAACCCGTGGATTGTAATCACATGGCAAATCCATTTTTAGCAACTTATGATTTAGACGAGGCGAGAGGAGACCTTGGTCTACAGCTTGATGTGCCAATACAAGTAATGCACATCGCACATGGCTTTGCTGAAGCGTTTTTTTGCCTTTTGCCCCTAAGACATGAAACAGGCGCGGAAGGGTCTTTTTGAATGACATTTGCTTCATAAAGTAAACATGCGGGCGTTTAAAACTACTGCTTGCAGGTGTAACTTTTGTTAGGTAAATTTCTACCGCAACACTAGGCTGCTCTTTGGCGGCAAGTACATCGAAAATCACTTCACTTGATATACCCGTGCTCGCTTCGTGAGTAAAGATAAACAGGGTCGCCAAGCAAGCAGTGTGAAAGCAAGTGCCGCGTCGCGCTTAAGTGATGAGACAAAACATGAACGTGCGCTTGTGTGTAAGTTTTGTCGGGATTTTGTAGCTAGTAAAGTGTATACAGATGTATGATTTTTGTAAAGACTTGCTTGATTTTGTCTGTCGTACCTGTATTCAACAAGCAAAGGGTATTTACAATAGTACGGTTATGTTAGTGCCAATACTAAAACTCAAGCTCACGATACTGCAAAAGCCAAGATAAAATAAGCATTCAAACCCTGCCTAGCAACTTCTCTACTGCGTAAGCGAAAAAGAAAAATACCCGAAAAAAAAAAGAGAAAAAAAAAGCCAAGGAAAATGCGGCTGGGTACAACCAGACAAACAAACAATGTAACAGATGACAAAGCGTGTTAATCATTTATTTTTCACCATCCATTTTCTCTCTCTTCATTTTTAACTTGTGTTTTTTTTTTTTTTTTTTACTTCTTTTTTTTTCTTGTAATATAAGGCTATCACAGCGTTGAATTCAACTTTGTAAATTGACATCAAAGTAAGTAAGAATGTTGCTTTTTACTACTTGTAGAATTAATACAAGTGGTATACTCGTTGCAGTTTCATTTGGCACCGATTTTCTGCAATAAATAGTACAGGTAGTACTAGTATTACAGGTCATAGTGCTCCACTCCTCCGCTGCTCCTCTGTGCGTCTTGTCAACTACTTGCCCCGTTGTACTACTCCGTATTGTACCGTGTTTCCTGTTCCTGCCCAAAGGCGTCTTCTTTTTTCTTTTTTTGCTACTAAGAGAGCCTTCCCTATTTTTATTTTTTTTTACAGTCTGTGTTTGGCTACCCTTATCGGTAATAAACTGAAACGAAAAAAAAAAAAAAAGAGCAGGAGTCTACAAGAACAAGAAATGAACTGACTAGTAGTTGAATACACCGCCTGTGTGGCCCCGCTGTTTTAATGGCTTGGTGGTTTCTTGATATCGTCCAGCTCTACAGCGTCATATCACCAAGGCGAAGGAAAGAAAGCGCCTGAATAAGACGAGACACAATGGCGGAACAGACTATACGAGACATTGAGAACAAAAACTGATTCCTTTTGACCTATTTCTTACGACAATTGGAGTCTTCTATAGCCTATACTACTGTTTATAGGGCAGCGACGAGAGTACGCCGAGCTTGACAATTGCTTGAACAGCGCACAACTTGACCAACTTCTCTGTTCCTCCCCGGCCACTTTACTTTCCTGGATCCTGCAGGCTAGCCAGTAGATTTGACGGCAACAGACAGCCGCTTCAGTAACCCGAAACCTGTGCGCCCGGCTTTGGAAGAATTCGTATCTAGCCACTGTCCTTTTGTGTTGTCATTGTAGGCATACCGACATACTTACATACTGTGTATTACTATTACCAATGGTCAGCACAACCAGGCCAAGCCAAGCCGCCGATCTTGTGCTCTTGCTTCTTGCTTCTTGCCCTGCCACCGGCGTGGTGCGGCGCTTGTGGGAGGCGCGCACAAGGAAATCACAGCATCTATAGGCGGCACTTTTGCGCCTTATGGGCGTCTTTCCCCGCGAAAGGCGGGATTTCTTTTCTCTTTCTTTCTTTCTCTCGTTTTTTTTTTCTTTTGATTATTTTTTTCTTTCTTCTTTTAATTTTTTTTGTGAGAAAGTAAAGAGAAAACAGTGGTGCTCCGCCTAAGACTTCAGTGTACGCCCCCCCCCCCTTCTTTGAAGGAGAGGAAAGAAAAAAGCCTCCATTAACCCATCATCACGCAAATCTTTTTCAAAATCGCGTCTACCGTGCATCTGAATTTTGGGAAATTTTACTAGAGCCAAATTAGTTTTACAAGTTAGGAATTTCTATTTATCACATCGATAACAAAACAAAGATAAAAAGGGAAAACCCGGGCTCTTTTATTCTCTTTCTTTTTTCCACCTGGTAATAGTATGCACAATCCAAAGTCGAAAGAAAAAGAAAAAAGAGGCGGTGCTTCCTTTGCTCTCCTGCTTGAAAAATACCGCTGAAATAGGCAAGCAAGAAAATGCCAACCAAGCGCCCGGGGTTTCATGATATTGGCCATGATATTGGCGCCATGGCTTGGACGAAAAGAATCCTGGGGGCCGACTACGACATCAATTCATTTCCAGGTTGACTGTGCGGCAAAGACCCGCGTGACCTCACATCCCAGCTCCAGGTTTGCCAGTGTTACTAGTAAATCCAGAAGAAAGCCTCGGGCTTATTCCAGCAGTTGTCTCAGAGTTGTTCTTGTATAGGCAGACACCTTTCATCATGGCCGGGAACCGTCAGGAACATCGGCAGTACCTCCGCACACCGGAAGATCGGATGGACAGCGTGTTTCTAGAAACAGGGGCTCTGTATTCAGATACCTTGGGCTGGAGTTACAGATGGAGTCAAGGGATGCAATGGCTTTGATGCCAGGCTCCATTGTGTTGCATTTACTCCTACAACTAGCTAAAGGAGACGAGGTAGCCGTATATTAACCAAAAAAAATAATAATATCCAGTAGCCGAGTACTACTACCATTAGTAGCATCGCTGCTTATTTATTATGCAATAGACAAGATATGACCGCGTGTAGGGCTAGGCTGAGGCTCTAACTGGCAAAAACAAAAAGGTATATTAAGACACGTAGTAAACAAGTTGCTCCGGCATACGCTATGTAGCTGGCAGTAGAAGCTCGCCTGAATCGAGCATATCGGCATCTTAGATGATCAAATCGCTAGTGTCGCTTCATAGACACTCCTAAACGACATTCTCAAAAAGCTTCTGAATCGGTTTCGCCGCCTAAACACTCTGTTAGTACTTGCATCGTCTTCTCACTTTCCCCCTTCCGCGGAAGTGGGCACTGGCACTCACATCGATAAACTTTTCCAGATTCGTATCCAGATTGGCCAAATCGTTGGCGCGCTTCTTGTTGTCCGAAATAAGCTTCTGCTTGCGCTTCAGCAGTTCTTGGCGGTGCTGCTCCAGCGCTTCGCGCTCGGTCCGCTCGTGCTCTATGCGCGCGACCATGAGGGCGTCTTCATCCGCCGTTGTCATGTCGGGGAACAGCGCAAGGAACTCTTCCACGGGAATCAGCGGGAGCTTTTGGTAGGAGTGGCTATCACATGGTTGTCAGTTAAGTTCTCATAGTGTTGCCGCCTCGCCGCTGTACTTTATATACTAAGTGGGAGCTGAGATTCCACCCGGCTCAGCAAAGACAACCCCCCCCCCCCAATTCCAAGGGCTCTCAACTCACTCGTAAGAATTGCACGCCTCAATCTCCCCTTGCAGATGTCTCTGCTCGTAGTACAAATTCTGCAGCTGCAGATGCAACCGGTCAATCTCCTGCCTCGCTTCCGCCGTCTGCGCCTTGGTGTTGCGCGCGCTCATAACCGCCGACCGGTTCAGCAGGCGCAGCTGCGACAGCTCGCAGTCCAGTTCCTGGTACTTGGCAGCCAGAAGCGCCTGTTTCTCGCGCGTGAAACTACTCGGGGCTGCCAGCGAGGCTTCGAGAAGGTCCGTCAATTGTTTCGCCACGAGTTGTGCCTTGTTGGAGGTTGAAAGGGTCTGGGACAGGCCCGCGTCGGAAACAATATTGATTTCTGCCATGATTGTGGAGGTGCAATGGTATGTGTATAAAGATGATGTATCGCAATTTATGAAAAGCTATAATTTTGATGAGAACGGGGAATGTAGAGTAAGATCTACACGAGTGTCAGTTGATTGAAGTTGCATGTTGGTGAATGAAATGATGCGCTCAGCCTTGTGATGTTTGCGACTCTTCTCGGCCCGCTTATTGGTTGTATTTAAACTTCAGCCTTGTCACGATATAACCCTTGCTGCACCCTACCATCAGCCCCTTTCAATGTATCACAGATTCATTCACTCATATCGTTGAAAATGAAGCTTGAGTAAAGACGATAACTTCTGCAATTTCTTACCCCTTAAACTAGAGTTTTAGAGTCAACTATTGCTGTGTTTTACTAAATTGAGTAGGCGGCAAAGCCGACCTGTGTAGACTACTGCTAGTACTATGAAGGTGGCAGCACGACAGCAGTAACCGAAGCAGACAAACAACCTCGGTGGCGCGACGACTTGGACATGTACTCCTTAGTTCTAGGGCTATGGCGTGTAAGTCACGTCAGACTAGGGTTTACGCGAGGGACGCAATTGGACCCTAAACAGGTTAAATATTGGACTAGGGTTAATTTGAGGGCGTGCGTACTCTGGTGAGCAATCAGAATCGGCAGCAAAACGTGCAAAGCAGATGTACAAGTATGTAAGCTCTTTGGCAACACGCATAAAGACTGACTGAAACTGTGGTAGCCAAGATGAAAAGTTACAGAAAGTGTCGCAGAAGAACAAGCAGATGACAAAACAGTGCATACGAGTTGCACAACATGCAGATTGGACAAGCGGGCAATCACGCATTTGACAACTTCAGGTGACCGAAAGGGTTGAAGCAAGACAAGACAAGGATCAAGAAGACAAGAAGAGTGTTGAGAGAGGATTGCATGAGAAGGAAGCAGGAAGAGGGGCTGATTTGGTGCTTCTGGTTTCCAGAGCTCGCTTCGTTGAGCGGGCTTGCCTAGGCCGGGTATGAGCCCGCTACTGCACTGCTAGTACGGAGTACTACTACTACTAATAAGAAAAGCTGCATAGAGACAGTGTAAGTTTAAGAGACAATGCGTGGTCTTAGTGGCAAGTGGCAGCTAGGTTGACCGAGTGAGTGCTGTAAGATGAAGCGACAGAGTACTGCTTTGTAGTAAAGTACTACGGATTATTACTAGTACACTGTACATATAGTAGTACGGATTAGTACCACTACGGCCAGCCGCGCATAGGCTTTGGGCACACCATCTTTTAGGTGCATTCATTTTTTTTGTTTCTCTACGAGTATACCCCCGCTCTATGGGTTGTAAACTGTAGTTGGTTTGGAGGCTTGGCGCGATGAATGAAGTTGACACAGGAGAACAAACGCACACCAAAATCTTGAAGATGGCGGGACGGACGGAGAGTGAAGCCAAACAAAAGGAGAGACTTGCATACTACTTAAGTAAGTGAGTAGTTACAAGTAAGTACTAAACAGAAGACAAAGAGCCCCAGTTTAGCGGCAGTAGCTTGTCGCGCGACTTGGGAATAAGAATACCTAGCAAGCATTGTCATGCAACAAGGCAAAGAAGCGAAGGACAGACCTAGCATATCCCGTCTCAAGGCCTGGCGTAGCAAGGTGAAGGCCGGACAAATAAGGGGCAAAGAAAACACGGCAGAGTTGCTTTAGGCGATTGAGAATTACTCCGTAGTAGCAATAGTGTTGCTGTTTAGGGTCATGATCTTGATGACTAATAACCACGAAGAGCGATTTCTGGCTGTTTTGAATTTGACTTTTGAGGAAAAAGAAAAGCTCGAATTACGAATTGCAAATTCTAGAGGACAGGGGCGAAAATTTTGGAATACTATTACCACGTACTACGCGGTAAAAGCCCGATTTACGGGTCCTCCAGACAAGGAGCAATAGCCAAAAACAGGCAAGCCAAGCCTTGTCTTAGCGCAGTTTTCCAGTCTCCCACCACCAACAAAACTCGCAAAGTTCAACGACAAAAAAAAAAAAAAAAAAAAAAAAAAAAAAAAAAAAAAAAAAAAAAGAAAGAAAAAAGAAAAGAAAAGGCGCTGAAAATGATGTCAGACAAGTGCTAGCAGCTGCACGATACACGCATCGGCGCTTCCTGATTTCTCCACATTATGCGCGTTTTTTTTTTCGTTTTTTTTTTTTCTTCTTCTGGGTCTGGTTTTCAGTATACTAGTCGGAGAATAGCGGCCAATCGTTAGCGCACAGGGGCTTGGGCCCTGGT
Organism: Thielaviopsis musarum; assembly: GCA_001513885.1. Lineage (NCBI taxonomy): Eukaryota > Fungi > Ascomycota > Sordariomycetes > Microascales > Ceratocystidaceae > Thielaviopsis > Thielaviopsis musarum. The sequence continues at coordinate 209,302 of LKBB01000005.1, forward strand.
GGCAAACAGTAACTTTACAGAGGGCGGGTGCGCTGTAAAACGACGCGCACTGATGGGGAGGCCCACTGGATTGCTCGTGTTGACTCAATCTCCGAATATTACCCGGCGCTTGCTTGTTTGTCCCTGAGCCTTCATTTAATAAGATAAGTTGGCTTTTCTTACAGGTTTGCATCACCCTTTTCTTGTCGACTAGATTTGGCTTTTTTTTGGTGTTCTTTTTGTGTTGTTATTACCGGCTTGAATTATTCGTCAATTTTCCCAAGATTGCATGGTGTTTTTCTCGCGATTGCTTTTTGGACAATTTCTTCCTGTGCTCTTCTTTTTGATCGTCGTTTTCCGGCACTCACATCATCGCCTGCATTGCATAACTTTGTTTTGATTGATTTAGAGGCACATGCATACTTAGATTTCATCCATCAAGCCGACCCTCAGTGAGCCCACCCACATACAAAAACAAATCCCTGAACGACATGCAGAAAGCACAGACTTCACCAACAAGCTCCAATCCCGATTTCAATCAACAGCTTACTGTGTAGCTAGCACTGCTGTGGTGTGTAAAGTAGACCCCAATTCTGAACACTTTGTTGTTACGCTACGAGTATAGTGCTGCTGCTTGTTGCTGCAACGACTACAGCTACACAGTAACTACACAGTAATTAACCTAGTTGACGGGCTGGTAAGGGTGTCTGTTCTGTCGTTACGCTTGAGCTTGAAGTGAGGTGCAATCAATCAATCAATCAATCAATCAATCAACCAATCAATCAGCTAACCAGCCAAGGTTACTTTGGCCTCCCCTCCTCGCTTGCTTGTCTCGTTTGTTCTTGTCCTTGGTTTTTTTTTTCTTCTTCTTTTTTTTCTTCCTGATTCTCTTAAAGCCAAGCCCGACCCTCACATTGCCGTTCTTTTTCTTCCTCTCTTGATTTGGGTTGTCTTAGTCTTTTGTTTTTCTTCCCTCGTTTTACTTCTGGCCAATGGTCCATTTCCGAACCACCTCGTGTTGATTTGAGCCGCTCTCGACTTGTTTTACACCTTTTTTTTTCTTTCTTTCTTTTTATATAATTTTTTTTTCCCTTTTTTTTTCCCTTTTTTTCTTTTTTTTTTTTTCTTCTTCCGTCCACCTAGATTTCTCTTTTCTTGCTTCAGCTTTGCTCTGCTCGCTCATAGGCGTTTGTTAGCCGCGATCCCGGTGTCTGGGCCAACCACCAGCTTCATTCCAACAACCACAACCACCAAATATTAATATAAAACCTTAGCAATAATTCCTTTATTCGCCATGGAAATGCCGCCTGAGATGACGGCTCTGCCCGCCGGAAAGATGAAGCAGTTTCACGATGAGGCGCATTCCTCGAGCTTGCATCCTCCCAACTCCTTAGGCACGACTCAACGACGACGACACACATTGTTCACCCAGGGCCGTCGCAAGTCTATTGTGCGCAGCATCATGGACGGCGAAGAGAACCTGCTGTTCAAAGTAAGCTTCTGTTTACTTGGCATATATTTGAGAAGCTTCATCTAACCCTATATATAGGTCGATGTTTTCCTGACCGAGCTGGACCGCCGCCTACAGTACATTGAGAGCCACTATGTTGAGCCCGACCTAGATGAGAGCATTTCCATTGCCCTCGACACTCTCCAAACCGTTCGTAGCCGATGCGCAGCCGCTTCTGAAGAAGTTATTGGCGCCGGCCTCCGGCGATTGCAGATCATGGTGGAAACTATCGAGACCGGCTGCCATGAAGCAATGAACGCCGCCGAGTCCCTGAACGAAAAGGCCAAGGTTGCTGTGGAGCTACTGGACGAAATGCTCAGCGAGTTTGAGAACCGCGCCTACAAGATGCGCGAACAGGGCCTGGCTTCTGCTGCTGGCCACATTGTGGACGAGTCGCTGCGGATCATGGATGAGGGCCTGCAGAGCGCCATCCATGCCGCCGAGTCGCTGGAGGATGCGATTCAGCGCGCCGTTCACCGTGCGCACGAGCAGGGCCTCATTCTGTACGAGGATCTGCCTATTCCCTGGCGCATTAACCCTCACATCCAGTCGGGCTACCGCTTCACCGAGAGCAAGATGGCTTGTATTCGCAGCATGTTCAATCTGTCAAACGAGACAATCAACATCTGGTCGCATGCCATTGGATTCATGGTAGTGTTGTTCATTGCCTTTTACTTTTACCCAATGAGCCACAACTTCCAAAACAGCTCGACGACCGATGTCATCATTGCCGCGTCTTTCTTTTTCACGGCGTGCCTGACGCTGGCCTGCTCAACCATTTGGCACACTATGAACGCTGTTGCCGATGTCGAGGCTATTTCTATTTTTGCATGCGTCGACTACACTGGCATCAGTGTCTTGATTGCTGCGTCGATTGCGACGACTGAATGGACCGTGTTTTACTGCGACCCCGTCAGTCGCTGGCTGTACATGTCGACCACGGCTGTGCTTGGTCTGGGCGGCGTGATTCTGCCTTGGCATCCCTATTTTAATAAACAAGAGATGGCATGGCTGCGCGTGACCTTTTTTGCCGGGCTTGCGCTGACAGGATTCCTACCCGTCCTGCAGCTCAACTTTACGCACGGCGCAGAGTTTGTGTACGAGTTCTACAAGCCTATTTTTGCGTCTGTTCTGGTCTACTTTATGGGTGCTCTGGTGTATGCCAGCAAGATTCCTGAGTGTTGGTACCCTGGAATGTTTGACTATGTCGGCGGCAGCCACAACCTGTGGCATTTTGCAGTGCTGGGCGGCATCTTGTTTCACTATGTGGCTATGCAAGAATTTTTCTCCAATGCTTTTGTCCGCGCGCAGAACGGATGCCCTGCGTACTAATCCGGATGCACTACTTTTTTATGTCATGTCCCTCCTCCCCCCCTCCGCTTCCCGATTTCCCTTTTATCCTCCGACCTGCTTGCATATGTCGATGTTGGTTGTTTTGTGATGTTTGAAAATCAAATTAAACGCCAACATTGGATGAACCACACTGTAAGCACAGTTATGATGACACGAGATGAGATGAGATATAAAAGACTTTGATATTCTCTAGATCGTTTGGTCGACACAATTTTATTTTTTCCTTTTGCGCCACTTCTCTTCGCTGATTATATATTTATTCTTACTTCTTTTTGCATCTTTTATTAATTCTTTACATTTTCTTTTTGGCGTTTATCCCACGGATATTTAGATATCTCTGGTTTGTTTGGGAGTCATTTTCCCTCTTTTCATCTTGGTCCTTTTCAAGAAACTTTTTTTCAAGCATTTTATACATCATTTAGCTATCCCAAAGATTAAATAGAATACATGACCAAGGGTTATGTTTTGTTGTATAAAGAAATATGTGTACTGTATGTTTTTATGTTGTATTTAAACCCCATTTGCTGTGGAGGCCGTGTATAAATAATACCAGAAATCGAAAAACAAAACGCCCAAGCAACAAACAAAACAAAAAAGAAAGAAAAACAAAAGCAGAGAAAGAGAAGCATTAGTATTGCATAGGACCATCAAGACATTTCTAAAAACAAAAAAAAGGAAAAATAAAAGAAAAAAGAAGAGAAAAAGAAAGAAAATAATAGACAAGAAGTCAAAAAAGAGAAATAAGCGTAGGTGTGAAAAAAAAAAGAAAAGAAAAGTCTACCAGAGACTTTCTGCAGAATCAGCGGGCATGACCAACGATTTCCGCATACATGTCCCGCGGAATCTTTTGCACAAACGAAATCGTGAGCTTCTTAATCTGCTCGGCCTGCAGCGCGGGCATCGATCGAAGCAGATTACTCGGCCTGTACGGAGTTAGAATATACACAAATGTTATAAAAAGAAAAAGAAAGAAAAAACTCACGTCGGACAAGAGAGAATCTGCTCGCGCATGATATACAGCTGCGCAACTATACACAGGATATTCAAGTGCGGACCATATGCAAACAAGAAATCCCAAAGCTTCAACACCTCAGGCAGCGGCGGCGTGCACGCGCTCAGCGTAAGCACTGAAGGAAAGGCGTAGATTTCGGCGCGCATGCCCTTGCTCATCAAGTACAGACTCAGCTGGCGATCGACAATGGCGAGCACCTTGTCGACCAGGGCCAGACCGCGGTGCACGCCCTCCATGGCGCCGCGGATGTAGCCGGGGCATTCGCGCGTCAGCAAGGCGTAAAACGCCGTAAACGCCTCGGCCTCGCTGCGCGCGGCGTACAAGAACGGCGCAGCGAGCACGTTCATGCCCTGGACATATGTGCCGGATTCCAGCAGCAACATGCTGCCCTGCTCGGAGCTCTCAGTCGTCAGTGTCAGCGCGCGCGCACGGCTCTTAGCGGCGGGCGACGAGTGCACAGACGAGTAGCCGGCAGGGCTGGCGTCGCGCGTGTTGGCGTTGGAAGCGACCGACGGGGCCTTGGAGGAGCGTTCGCGGCGCACCTTTTCGCGGCCGTCATGCAGGCGCCAGGCTATGGCGTTGAGAAGGCGGATGAGACTGGCTTCGCTGACGCGGCGGCGGAAGAGCGGGTCGGTGGTGAGAGTTCGAAAGGTGTCGTTGCGGATCTTGGCGTAGGCGGGAGAGGCGCCGCGGTGGATTAGAGCAAGGTAGTCGTCGGTGGGAAGGATGGGGGCGTTGAGGAGGATCAGCCAAGTGTATATGCGGACCGAAGACTGTATCAGTTGGTTAGCTTCACAATCAGGCTCAGGGCCAAACGTCTCCATCTACATACCATGCCGTCGTTGTCACTCTTAATGCCTTCCTCCAGAATTCGGTACCGTATTGTTTCTAGCGTCCCCAGATAGTTTCCGTCTGGCGGCCCATCGCGAACAATGGCCTGCACCGACATGCCCAGATTAGCATACATGGGCATCTTGGGCTTCTTGCTCATGGGGCTAGCGTCTCTGGGCATGGAACTGCCAGCTGCATCGCTATTGGCGCGCGTACGGCGGCGCACAGGCGACGGCGATGGAGCGGGTTTGCGCTGAGTCGTTCCTCCATTACGCGACAGCGGGGACGAGTGCAGTTTCTGCCTCTGCCTGGGCAGTTGTGACTGCAGACTAACAGGCGCATGTAGAGGTGGCCGTGACGAGAACAGCTGAGATGTGGTATGGTTGAGTGGTGGCGGCTGCCATGCTGACTGTTGTTGAGCAGAGTGTACGGGACTGGGGCTTCTGCTGCGGCCGGTGCTCCCGGCACTGACACTGTCAGCCGACGAAGGCTGTGGAAGAAGAGACTGGCGGCGCGACTGCAGGCTCTGCGGGTTTTGTTGTTGTTGCTGCTGTTGCTGAAGCTGTTGCTGAAACTGAATCTGGCGCTGGTGTGCTATCAAGCCTTCAAACGTGGCTACCGAATACGTCTGGCTCTGTGTCGATGCCTTGGCGCCCAGACTGTGGGCAGATTGAAGCTTTCGTAGTGTTCGCTGAGTGCGCGGAGATGGTTGTGGCGGGTTCGGATCCGAAAGAAGCGCCGCTGAGTACGAAAGCGGCGGAGGCTTCGGATTACGCGATGGACTTGGAGGCATTATTTCGTTGTTTGTGAGGGAGCGGACTCAAAAGAGGGACGAGGCTGAAGTTGGCCCGGCGGCCTCTGGCAACGCGAATCAAAACAAGAAACCAAGAAGAAGGCGCCGCAAGGCTGGAGACTGTCACAAAGCGGAATATGCAGGTACGGCTCGGCTCCTCTGAAAAGGTGCTGCCGCGGCTGCAAACCAACAGGCAATTGCCTCCTTCAGTCTCGGTCGTTTGGGCGGTGGCAAGTCAGTCAGTATGAGCCCGGGGAGCGTCCTAGACAAACACACGACAGGGTAGATTAGATCCCTTGCACTAAAGACGACAAATCCAGCCTGCGAAAGAAGAAGAAAAAAAAATCAATGTCTCGGAGACGAGACGGCGGCGGCACGCGGTGGGGATTGTTTCGTTTCGTTTCGTTTTGTTTGGGCCGTCGACTTGAAGATGGGATGAGATCGAAGTTGCTGAACAGGGTGTGAGGGTTGAACAATGGGTTCGTTTTCGACTGGAATGCAAACAATAAAAAAGGCGTGCGGTGGCGTTGGCGAATTCTAAATAGTCGGACTGGGACTGCTGTTTTGTTTTGTTTTGTTTTGTTTTGATTTTGATTTTGATCTGATTTGCTGTGTTTCGTTTTGTCTGATGTCTGCACCGGCGATTTTTTTTATTATGTGTTGTAATCAAATGAAATGCATGCATGGTTTATACAGAAGGCTGGAGATTTTGATCGTTTTACTCTGTACATTTGGTTATTGTTGCGCCTACCCGGCTGGGCTTAATTGATTCCAGGGTTTGTCGCATGGAGCTTGGCGGCTGGCTGGCAGGTTAGGGTTATCGAATATATTTGAGCCTCAAAAAACCCCCCCTTTGACTTTAAGGGTCCAACCTTATATTGAAGCTATTTGCAAGTCAAAACTGAGACAAAGTTAAAGCTCACTTGTCTGCAGGTAAATTTCAATCAATAAATGCACATGATTTTCAGACCTGGGCTGCTTTTGGAAGCATGCACTCGTCTTTTATAAAATTTAACGCTGGCCCAAGAAGCAAAAAACAAAGTGACCAAATGGCTTGCTAGGCGTTGCACAGCTAGGGTTACGAACTCTCAGGGGTTAGGTCTGACGACCTCCAGTTCTAGGCCCGGGTCCAGACTTGAACCGGGTCAAGCGGCCAAAACGGATGAAGTTCGTCATCATTGCTGGCATGAGTTGGACTAACGCCAAATTTTTATTATTATCCCACTTGTTGGTCAGCTCCTTCGCGGTGTAGGCCGGGGTTAATTTCCTTTTTCTGAGCCGAGCTCGGTCAAGATACGGCCAAGAACGACAGAAACTTAGTGATAGCCTGACAAGAGAGAAGAGTTTGTTGTCATTATCTCTTTTCTTCCATCATATCAAACTGCCACCAATAAAACCTCCCGAATTCGTAGAGAAAAGTGCGCAACCAAGAGCCAAGACACATAAACCAAAGGAAAAAAAAACACCCCTGGCGAATAAGCGAATACCAAGAAAAAAAAAACCCCCAAAACAGCAAAGCGTGCTTTCTTTTCAGAGCAGTGGATCCGATCCGCAATGGCGTAATGAGCTAGCAAGTTGCCGCCATTTCGATAACGACAAAACACAAGGCAAAACACAAGGACAAAACATAAAGACAAAGCCCAGAGAAGCACAGAGAGATAAAGCACGGAAATCTGAGTGGGTTCTCGGAAATCTGAGTTTATCTCATAGACTTGGAGAAAGCAGACGCCTGGCGTGCTCTTGTTGGCTATAGACTTGGTAAACTGACGCTCGAATAGTTTCCTCTTGTATCGCTGACTTCTAGGTTACACAACCTCGGGACAATGATAGCTTTGTACTCTAGAAGTACTTAAGTATGTCAACCATTTTTTCCGAGTGCTCCATATTTCTCGTCATCCCGGTTGTCTGACAAGCGGAACCTTTGCTTACAGAGTGACAGAAGTTTATATTGTACCTTTGTCTTTCCTAATATGTTTATGGCACCTTCCACAGAAGGACTTGCTGCCATGCTTTGAGCGTCGTACTGTATGTATATATCATGTGACTATCGTTTTCGAGATGTCGTTTGCTTGGCATCTTTTGAGCCTGACTTTGCATTGTTATACTACACGTATCAGTTGGGGAGAATCGCAACAACACGTGGATACCATTTTGGCGTATTGAAAAAGTCGTGAAAGCCACTGACGCCTTGACTTTTAGTCTATTCTGCGAACTAGTCCTAGGGATAAGCTGTTCTTTAGTTTCTCTCTTTTCTCCGTATTGAGTATACATCAGGCCGACCCTCATTCCCTTGAAATACATGTTAGTATTTTGGTTTAGTATTTGTTGCTTGAGCAAAAAAAAAAAAAAAAAAAAAAGAAGAGCAAGAAAATTCAGACATGGTGGTTTTGGTGGGTAAACTTAGATACAATGCTAGTACGGTTTAAAGTACTACTCCGTACTTACTTAGTTGAATAGTTTGATAGTTGACCCCATTGTCAAGGCCCCACTTATAAGCAACCCCACAACATCAGCCCGTGGCCCATATAAAAGAATGACGACATCTAAGATCAAAATAACGATTGCGCCTATTTTCAAAGTTGCTTGTCAATGTTATTTCAAGCGTATCACAGCCGTCCCAGCTACTCGGAAAAGCCAGTTATGAACACAATTTGGCCCTAGCTTTTGAATACTATCATTCCGTGGGGTGATGGCGATCTAATGAGACTGGCATCGCGAAGCTCTAATCTTGTAACACTTACATAATTCATACTGCTAAGCTACTACGTAATTGATACTTCATTTCATTTAACAACTGGCTTGACATGGCAATGAACGACAATGATATTCCCGTCTTGGCCCCCGGGTTTTATTAACCGCAGAACAACGGAATGAGAACCGTCCCCAGGCCAGCCTTATCGAGACAGTGTGACTCAGAAGGGGGGGGGGGGGGATACAACAGCAACATCAAAGCTTTCTGTCATCCGAATTTTTGGACATTTTTGTCTCTTCTTCCATGAAACGAAACATACGGAGAAGGCTAAACAAAGCAGCGAAAAGAGATCATATGAAAAAGGAAAAGAATGTGTCATTACGCGTGGCGGCTGCGTGGGTTGGAGGCCCAGGAGGTAGCAGGGGAGCTGCATCTCGTCATCGACGGGCCATTTTGCGAGTTGTTGCTAAAATCCATTTTCTCCAGGCCAACATGAAAAGAAATAGGACAAGGGTGGCAGACAAGCGCGGAGGGCTTTCCGTGCTTGGATATAACTTTTGTTGCTGTTGTTGTTGATGTCTCACGAGGAGGCAAAGGAAAGCACTTTAGCTTCAAATCTCATCTTATGCAGTACAGAAATAAGTACAAAGTAGTACAAGCGACGCGGAGAAACACAAAGCGTTTGGTCTAAAAAAGTATCACTTGTGAGTTGTAACTTTGTACGGTAAGAAAAAACCCAAGGCAAGGATTGATGTCGCCATCGCCCCTCTTTCACTTCCCCAAGAAAGCAGCGAAAAAAACAAAAAAAAGAGAAAAAAAGAAAAAAAAAAAAGAAAAAAGAAAAAAAAAAAACAAGAAAAAAGAAAAAAAACAAAAAAAAAGAAAAAAAAAGAAAAAAGAAAAGCAAAAGAAAAAAGAAAAAAAGAAACCAATAAGGCAATAATTCTGGGGTATGGTGTGCTTAGCAATCACGCCTTTAGTTTTCGGTCTTTTGAAAAAACTAACATCTCGGCACCTTGACCCTTGAAGTTTGTTTGTCTAACAAGGTAGGGTGGATCCTGGGCCCCACTTTATCCATCACGCCATGCAACCCTAAAGACAACCCTGGACCTCACGAGCCTTTCTTCTAAACCTTCGAGTAAAAAAAAAAAAAAGATTTGGCTGTGGATGGGTGAAATGGAAAGAAGCGACACCAACTGCGAGGTTTGTACGTATTTCTTCTCTTGAATTCAAGAGAACTCTGGCTCTCTTTTTTTTTTTTTTTTCTTTCTTCTTTTTTGTTTCCCCTTTTATGTAGCAGCTTATTTGCTTTGTGCACCGTTTCCTGCCCTGGCGAGAGAAATAGCACAAAAAGGTTCAAGGTAAAAGCCATCCGTTCTTCACCCGGCTCTTACGCTAAACTAAGTTGCTGTCCGCATTTGGACATTTATTCGATTTAACACATGCATTTTTCTTTTCTTTAAATAATGATCGAAAAAATCTACTCTATAAGAGAAATCGACTAAACCACCAAACCTCCGTCTTGTATAATTCCCACGACTTCTCCCTCTATTTTCCTTTCTTTCTCTCGTTTCCTTTCTCTCTCTTTATTTTCATTCCTTAAAGGGCCTTTTTTCCCCTTCTTCTTGATAGGTCCTCAACAAGACCTTGTTTGCTTTCTTCTTACACGTTCATCCTTTTTATTTTTTCTTCTTTTTTATTTTTATAATTCTTGGACACACAAGCTGCATCCAAAAGGTTTGAACCTGGTGCTATCATCGTGCCACATACCAACGGCTTGGCCAACTTGTTGATACGACTGGCTTTATATCTCAGCCCACTAAGCGTTACAAGCGTTTATCGGCTTTAGTATACAAACACTTTCTGTGTGTTGTGTTGCTTTCTGCATCTTGAGGTTTTCTCAATCTCTGCCTTTTTTTCTTCTTCTTTTTCTTCCAATCGTCCTTTTCTTTTCTTCTCTTTTCAATCGTCTTTTTTTCTTGCTCTTTCTCTCCCTTTCCGCACTGCAAGGCAACGTCTGATCTGACGGACCTCGACAAATAAACGACTCTGACAAACTGCCATCCAAGAGCTAGACATACACATCTTTTTGGGGTGCCCAATTTTGTCTATATTAGACACCGAGTCTCATCAGAGCTCGACCGGCTTTCTCTCTCCCCCCCCCTCTCTCTTTCTTTCTTTCTCTACCCACACTTTTATTCATATCTGCAATGGCTAGCAGATCAAAGGCCGGCCACATCTTGGCCAAGGCCCTCGGCATCAAGCTCGACGACTCCGCTGAAAACGTCACTCGTGGTGAGAGCGTCTTTTCCATTGCCACGGCCGATACCGAGATCTTCGTCGAGGAGGAGCCGACTACTGCGGAGTGGCTCAAGGAACAGATTCCCTCGAGCGGCAGCATCAAGACCTACTTGCTGAGTCTGTTTCCGTTTCTGCAATGGGCGCCGTTCTACAACATGTCGTGGTTTGTGGGTGACATGGTAGCTGGTGAGTTTTTTTTTTTTCTTTTTTTTTTTTCCTCTCTTTTTTTTTTTTTTTTAATTGCTCAGAGACTTTTCTGTCTCTGTCAAACGGACCTCCGCAACATCATGCATGCTCGACCGTGCTTTGCTCGTGTTTAGTATTTATGCTTCACAAACCTAGTAGTCAGCTGCTTATCAGCATATCATTGCTTATTTTTATTTGCTTACCTTGTAACCCGCCACTAACAAAAAACCCTCCCTGCTATAGGCTGCACCATCGGAGCTGTTGTCGTGCCGCAGGGCATGGCGTATGCGCTTCTCGCCAATCTCCCGCCCGAGTACGGTCTGTACTCGTCGTTCATGGGTGTCGCTCTGTACTGGATCTTTGCCACCAGCAAAGATATTACCATTGGTGTAAGTTCTTCCCTATGCCATGACCGCTGTTTGTACTGCTTGTGCAGCACAAACAATGTGTTTCACTCGGATAACCAAAAGCCACAAGAGCTGACCCAATGCTGTGTGTAGCCCGTCGCCGTCATGTCCACTCTCATTGGTAGCGCCATTCTCGATATCCAGGAGGACCACCCCAACGTTTCTGCCACCGACATCGCCTCCACGCTCGCCATCCTGGCCGGCGGCATCATCTGCGCCATCGGCCTCGCCCGCTGCGGCTGGATTGTCAACCTGATCTCCCTCACGTCGCTGTCGGCCTTCATGACCGGCTCGGCCCTGTCTATTACTGCCGGCCAGATCTCCACGCTCATGGGCCTCAAGGGCGTTGACACACGCCAAGCCGCCTATCTCGTGCTGATCGACTCGCTTAAGCACCTGCCCACTGCGCGTAAGGACGCCGCCATTGGTGTCACTGCCCTGGCCATGCTGTACCTGCTCCGAACCATCATCAACCAGGCCGCCAAGCGCTGGCCGCAGCACCAGCGTCTGCTGTTCTTCATCAACACACTGCGCACCGTATTTGTCATCCTGCTGTACACGCTGATTAGCTGGCTGGTTAACATGAACCGTCGCAAGGACCCCGCATTCAAGCTGATTGGTGTGGTGCCGCGTGGCTTCAAGCACGCCGGTCTTCCCAATATCAACTCGACGACTTGCAGCGCCGTTGCTCCCTATCTGCCGGCCACCGTCATTGTGCTGATTGTTGAACACATTGCCATCTCCAAGTCCTTTGGCCGTATCAACGACTACACCATCAACCCGTCGCAGGAAATGGTGGCCATTGGCGTGGCCAATCTGCTGGGCCCCTTCATGGGCGCGTATCCTGCCACTGGCTCCTTCTCGCGTACCGCCATCAAGTCTAAGGCCGGTGTGCGCACGCCTTTTGCCAGTGTCATCACTGCCGTCATTGTCGTGCTTGCCGTGTATGCCCTGCCTGCCGTGTTCTTCTATATCCCCAAGGCTGCGCTGGCTGCCGTCATTATCCACGCCGTCATGGATCTCGTCACGCCCCCCAACACCGTGTACCAGTTCTGGCGCGTGTCGCCCATTGAGTTGATCATCTTCTTTGTCGGTGTCTTTGTCAGCATCTTCTCGTCTATCGAGAACGGTATCTACTCGACCGTGTGCATTTCGATTGCCGTCATGCTGTACCGCATCCTCAGGGCCCGCGGCGACTTCCTGGGCCGTGTGCGCATCCAGTCCGTGCTCAACGACCGCGTCATTGGCGAGCACCACACTGAAGATGTCGGCGCCTACGGCACCTTTAAGCCGTCGCCCGCCAATGCTGGCACGCGCAACGTCTTCCTGCCCATCAACCACGGCGATGGATCCAACCCTGTCGTGGCTGTTGAGAGCCCGTACCCTGGAATTTTCATCTACCGCATGTGCGAGGGCTTTAACTACCCCAATGCAAGCAACACTCTGTCCTACTTCACCGACTACATCTTCTCGCAGACCCGCCGCACGTCCAACTTGGTGTACGAGAACCCCGGTGATCGCCCGTGGAACGACCCCGCCCCGAAAAAGTCCAAGAAGCCCGTTGACCAGACGTCGTCGTCTGACGCATCCAGTGTGACCAGCGTGCACGACAAGCCCACGCTCAAGGCTGTCATCCTGGACTTTTCCTCGGTCAACAACGTCGACATCACATCGGTACAGCAGCTGATTGACGTGCGCAACCAGCTGGACCGCTACGCGGCGCCCGAATCTGTCGACTGGCACATTGCCTGCATCAACAACCGCTGGACCAAGCGTGCCCTGGCCTCGGCCGGCTTCGGCTACCCGATTGAGCGTTCCGAAGATAACAGTGCTCTGCAGTCGCGCTGGCGCTCAATCTTTAGTGTGGCCGAGCTGGGTGGCGATGACTCGGCGGCCTCGGTGGCCGAGAAGGAGGCAAACGAGCACGTGACCGCTGCGCGCCTCGATGAGGAGAGCATTGCGCCCGTCAAGCTGCCGTCGGAGCAGTCGCAGCTGCGCTCGAGACGTCGTGGTGCGGTTGTCCATGGACTGAACCGTCCGTTGTTCCATGTCGACTTGACGAATGCACTGCAGAGTGCCATTGCCAATGTCGAGGCTCGGACTCAGGTCTTTGGGGTTGAGACAAATGCGGCGGACTCGGCGAAGCTGGCCTAGAGTTTCTTTTTGTTTTGTGTTAGCGAGTGTTTTGTGTTTAATGCCTTGTTCCTCTTATGATACACCATTTGTACTATAATTCTGTTGGGCCGGCTTGATTAGCCGCATATAAAAACCTAGGAGCGTTGGAATTTCTAAACAATTAAAAAAAAATCTTATTGACTTCATGTTGTCGTGACATCTTTGTGTGCAATATGTCACGTGAGTGAACAAAGTACTACTAGTACTACTACTAGTATGTACTTATATACCGGAAGGTACCACATGTATTGCCATTGGTGGGCTCCAACTTTTGCGAAATTGTAGATTTTGTGCTACCAACTTTTATGTAACCCTTTGTAGCAACTCATCAAAGCCATAACCACCCATAACCCAGGATAACCCGCAACCCAGACCAGACCGAACCACACACACAATAACGCAAACACAAAAAAATAACGTCAAAAAAAGAAACAAAAACGAAGATCCAAAGCCATTGTCCCAACCTGCGCTTGCATGTTTAATGTCTAAAGCTCTAGGTTTCCATTTTTCGTATAGCCTTGATCTGCCAGTAACAAACATATCATTCTTTTGGCTCTTGCTTTTACTCCTTCTCCTCAGCTTCCTCGACCTTGTCGACCTCCTCCTCTTCCTCCTCGTCATCCTCAAAGGTACCAATGGGCACCTCGTACAGGCGCAGCACCGGCTTGTTGGGGTCCTTGGCCAGGACAAACTTGCCCTCCTCACGCTGCAGGCACATGTCGGCAATGGTGCGGACGATACCCCAACCGTTGGACAGCGACAGGTTCATCTGGCGAGCAAAGTCGCGGGGCTTCCAGCCAATGACGCCCAGAATGGCGTGCTTGTCGTTGACGTTGGGGTTGACACGCGACACGAAACTATGCAAAGTTAGCTATTTTCATACCCTTTTCCATTCAAAAGGGAGGCTGAGGAACTTACCCAAGCTTCATCTGATCGGCATTGGCCAGAATGCTCTGCACAGTCCAGCGAGCCAGCTTGCACGAGTTGTTCTTCATCTCCGTAGCAACAACAGCACCGCGCTGCGACGCCAGCTTTGACCGCCAGTCCAGAGCACCACCGCTGCCCTGGGCCTTGCTGTCAAACTCGTTCAGAGCCTTGACAGTCAGGAACTGGTCCTCGCCGGTGGTGGGGTTCTTGGCCACGGCGTCCAGCTCGGTACGCACAACCAGGTGCACGGGCTCCTCCTCCGAAGTTGACAGGTCGAAACGGCGGTACTTGTACGCCTTGCTGGCCGGGGGGTCGGCGCACTCGGCCGAGTTGTAGAAGGGGTTGCTCTCAGCCATCGACACCTTGGTCGAATCCTTCTCGATGACAACCTGGTTGACAAAGTTGTGGTTGATGTAGGTGGCCTCGTCAGACAGGGCGGTGGGGTGGTTGATCGAGTCCTTGTTCTCCGAAACGTCCATCGGGTTTTCGGCAGCGTTCTCGTTGACGGTAACCATGTCGAGAGCAGCATTGTCGCGCTTGTCGAAGAAGATCTTGTTGCCTTGTCTGACAATGACAATATCCCAGGGGTAGACCGAGCGGGGAGCGCACATGAGAATGGACAGGATGCTGTCGGTGGCGAAAATGGTGGCCTCGTCCTTCTCGGCCAGGCTCTGAATAACGGGATCGGAAGAGGTGGTGACGTTGAAAGCAGCACGGTCGAGGGCCTGCAGCTTCTTCTCGGAGCCCTTGGTGGGCACCTTTTCGCACGTACGGTCGTACTGGTACAGGAAACCGCACTCCTTCAGATCCTCACCCTCGTCGGTGTCCAGGTTAAGCTTGCCCAGGCGGTTGAAGTCAATCTCTTCCAGAAGCTGCCACTCGGGCTTGATGTTGATGCTGGCATCGCGGTTACGGGCAGGACGGTCGTAGTCCTTCCAGCCAAAGCGGCGGCCGCCACGGGCGGGGGCACGGCCACCGCGGTCGTAGCCGCCCTGGCCACCCCGACCGGGACGCGACAGCTGCTGGCGACCGGGACGGGCCTCGACACGGTTGAGGCGGGAGGCACCACGGCCACCACGTGAGAAGACAGTGCCGCGACCGAACTTGGCCTTGGCGGAGTCGCGGGTGTTGCTGACGACGGAGAAGGTCGACTCGTCTTCGGCGGGAGGGGCGTTGAAGGTGAGGGCATGGCTGGCACCATACACCTGCTGGTCTGGAGAAGTGTTAGTATAGGACAATCCGGGTGTGGAGATCAAGGGCGGGTATCAAGCTTAAGAGCAGTCGTGGAGCTCAAGGGCGACATGATGAATGGAAGAAGAGCGCTTCCTCAGAGGCAGAGTCTCGCCGGACAGAGCCTCCTCAAAGGCACAGAAAGAACAATGGACAACAACAATGGAATGGCAACATACCTCTGAAGTTGCGGTTGAACTGCTTGCCGCGGCCATCGCGGTCCTTGCCATCGGTGGTCCAGTCAGCCATACGGCCGAGCTTGTCACCCTTGGAGAAGGGCGCATACGGGACGCCGTTCAGGGTAGTGCTGTCGGTAACGGCCTGACCCCAGCCGTCGTTGGCGGGGCACAGGTCGGCGATCTTGAGGAAATCCATGATTGCGGATCTGTGAAGGAAAAGAAAAAAAAAATTAAAACGTCAAAAAAAAAGAAACAAAAAAGGTAAAAGAAAAAAAAAGGTATGAGATTAAAGTGAGCCTCCGTGCTTTTCCGATGACGTCGCAGCAGAAAAGAACAAAAAACAGAGATGTAAAAAAAAAAAAAAAAAGACACAAGGGCCTAGGCTTCAATGATGGATCGCGTAGTAGTGATTCAAACACCAACTTCTGGTAGTAAGATAATTCGAATTTTCCCCCGAATAGCAAAAAATGTGGATGAACGAGGGGCGAAAGAAGTGGGACTGGCCGACGCCGCACTCAGCGCCACGCTAGTTTGTGGCACTTATCTTATCACAGTTAGGGTTTGCGAGAACCCTGCCTTGGTGTTACAAGCGATATTGTGTATAGTTCTTCCTGACAAGCTACAAGTCAAGCTGGAACTAAGGGGTCCGATATAAGTCGCTATTCAGGGACTTGTTGATATATAAAACGAAGTGACATATAAAAAAAAAACCAAAAACTGCAAAAACCGAAAGACTCCATTATACCACGTTACTTCGCGTATTATCCAATATACCCCCTTCGCACCAGATTACAGCAGATTACAGCATGTCGGTGTGTGGAGCCAAAACGCTGTTGAGGGCATCACGAACCTCAAAGTCCTCAATGACGGCACCAAAGCTACCGAGTCGTTAGAGCCAGAAACAGTGAGAGAGTGAAAAGAAAATACATACCCATAGCAGTGCACCTTGCTGCCCAGCTCGTCGGCGAGCTTGACAATGTCCTCTCTGGTGAGAAGACTGAAGCGGTCGTCGCAGGTAATCAGACGCCACGCCTGCACTGGCGTGATTTCGCCTGACAGGTCAAACTGGGCAGACAGCTCCAGTAGTCTAGCCAGACCGCTCTTTGACGACCCCCATGTCTTCTGTGGCATCTCGCCCTCAAAAGGAGACCGCGGGTCGGGGTTGGTGATGAGGGAGGAGTTCCAGGCCGACTCAGCGCCGGCTTGCTGGTGCGGCGGGCACGACATCATCAGGCTGTGGCCACAGGGTATGGGCTCGGGCGAGTCGCTAGCCTGTTCCATGATGAAGGGCAAATGTCCCATGCAAGGCCGCTCAAGACTAGATGGAGGGAAAGAAAACAAAAGCCCAAAACGTTAGCCTTCAATGTCCATCATGGTAGCTTGTGAGCTTGCAACGGGCGAGACAGAATATAATGATGGGGAGTACGAGCGGGAGCTTCTGTCACGGCCAGACAATACAAAGAGAGAAAGAAGATGAAGGGGGAAAAAAAAGGTACCGAGAGGCACGGCACAGTGACAGGATGAATCAACATGAAAGAAACACAAGCGACAGCTGGCTGGGAGAGTTGGCTGAGAATACATGACAAGTATATAGATGGTGCTATATCTAGCCGTAGCAGCAAAGCAGGGTGAGCGTTGACTGACACGGACAGTACCCAAGACATAAAAAAGACAGTCTTGGCCATATTTAACAAGTGTATT
Source organism: Thielaviopsis musarum (assembly GCA_001513885.1). Classification (NCBI taxonomy): domain Eukaryota; kingdom Fungi; phylum Ascomycota; class Sordariomycetes; order Microascales; family Ceratocystidaceae; genus Thielaviopsis; species Thielaviopsis musarum. The sequence continues at coordinate 226,578 of LKBB01000005.1, forward strand.
TCAAAACAGCTCCCCCGGAGAGCTGTGTGAGAACTTTGAAGCTGCTACTGATTTTGCTGCTGCTGCTGCTGCTGCTAGGTGGTGGTGGTGGTGGTGTTTTTGGTGTGTTCATTGCGGGGGAGGGGACAGATAGGCGCGGGCCCTGCTCTGTTGGGGATCGTACGTTAGAACAAAGTCGATACCGGCCTGTTCATGGTCAACCATGTGCTTCTGCGGCGGCACCATCGGCGGCGGGCCGTGCGGGTGGGCTGGGTGGCCGCCGGGATATCCGCTCATGGTCGGGTCGGAAGCCGAGTACTGCAGGCCGTGCACGGTGGGCGAGCCGGTGGAAGTTTGGGCCGTCATGCCGGAGATGTAGGTGTGGGCATGGCTGCGGCCGGAAACGCTGCTGGTAGTCTCGTTGAGGTCGCGGTCGCCGCCCAGTTGCGACAGCGATGCGGTAATGTGCGCCGGGATGGGAATTCCGTTTCTCTGCAGGGATTCGCGCAGAGTCTTGTTCAGGTCCATGACCTGGTTCTTTTCGTTGATGGTATCGACCAGCGAATGGCGCAGCTTCATGACTTCATCCTCTAGATTGCGAATGTACTGTTCCTTGCGCTCACGGTGTGTTCTAAGTTGGTGGATCAAAAATTAGCACTGTAGCCTGGAAAATAGAGGCCATAGCACTCCTTGTGAAAAGCATGGGCGACAAGATGACGTACCGTTGAGCCTGGCGATTCAGCTGCTGTCGACGAGTGAGGGCCGGCTTGCTGTCGGGCTTGGGGCCTCTGCGCTTGGGTACACTGCCATCTTTAGGAAGAGGAGGGTTAGAATACAACTTTGGTGGTAGTACAAGCAGGTAAATTATAGGTAATGGAGGGGTTTGGTTGTCACACGCCTATAGCGGGTAGCGACAGAGATCGACGCTGTTTAAAGCATGCCGTCGATATAGCAAGGTAGAATTTGAGTTGTTTGTTTTAATACCTTTGGTGCGCTTCTCTTGAAGCGCGAAGGGTCCGGCAGGAATCTCGCCCATGGGGTCCATGGCGTCAGGATGGAAATCGGCCATTGTAACAGCAGGCCGGAAAGCGTCGTACAAGAGGAGTTGGAGTTGGGGTCAAGATGGGGTAGTCTTGAATTGGCTAAAGCGGCAAAGTGAGAGAAGGCTGTCAACAAGAAATAGGAAGCACTGGACAAGAAAGAGAGATGAATGAAATAATGAAAGTATTATGAAATTGGAATTGAATCAACCGACGTTGGCAGAATATATACTATTAAAGCACAGTATGAGACTTGAAAGTTCTGTGATAGCGAGGAGAACAGGCAGAATATAGTAGGGCTGGTCTGCTGTGATGGAAAAACAAGGTAGTTTAAAAATATGAAAAGGAAACGAAAAAAAAAAAGAGAATGTGGAAGCTCGGGACGTGGGAGGGGGAGATCGGATGTAATAAGTACTTGAGTGCTACAAAGACAGACGTGAAAAGTACGCACGTAATGTAGAATAAGGTAGGTCGAGACAAGAGCAAGGCTGGAGAAATTTCAGCCAGTTCTTTTTTTTTTCATTTCTGTTTTCTTTTCTTTTTTTTTTTCTTTTTTTTCTTTTTTTTCTTTTTTTTTTCTTTTTTTTTCTTTTCTTTCCTGCTCGCATCAACCAACCAGCAGGCCCGGAAGGAAGAAAAAGAAAATACCGACAAAAAGAAACGGCCAATCCCAGTGCGGCCAAGTCGGACAGAGAAAAAATCAAATAAAATACAATAAAATTGAATATTGTGAATGTGAGTTGAGAGTCTAGACGGAGACACAAAGGGGCAACAAGTGTGAGACAAGTGACCAAAAGCAAAGACAAGCAGGAAGATGAAGATGAAAAGACAGAGCTGCTATTTGGGAGCTCGAGATGGTCATTGTGATGAAGAAGCGAGAGGAGAAGATACAAAAGAAGAGAAATAAATTTCTAAGTGACAGGAAAGTTACAGGTAGAGTGAGAGTCATAGCAGAAAGAGCGCAAAAAGTCGAGGTTTTTTTTTCTCTTTTGTTTTTCTTCTTTTCTTTTTTTCTTTTTTTTTCTTTTCTTTTTTGTCTTCATTCTTGCGTATAGTAGTAGTAGTTGTACTCGTAAACTCGCACTTGTGTACTACCGAAACCCACCAAGCTACCTGGGATGTACCCATGTTTTTGTGCGGAAAGATGTGCACTTGGCATGCATCTTTTTGTCAATTCACAGGACATAGCATTAGCGGGTTTTTTCTTTCTTTTTTTTTCTTTTTTTTCTTTTTTTTCTTTTTTTTTCTTTTTCTTTTTTTTCTTTTTCTTGTTCTTTTCTTTCTTCCATCACCATTTCACCCATAAAGAAAAGCCAGAAAGCGGAATCTTCCGGGTAATCGAGGCGAATAATACCGCCAACTAAACCCATTCTTCCACTGTCTGTCGCTTCTGCGCACCGAAAACGCATTTCAACTCTCAGAGGCCAGACCTTGCTCTTGCTGGATGGATGGATGCTTGTTCTTGTTGCTGCGAGGATCGACATGGCTGAACGAGCTGAGCTGAACAAAAGAAAAAGAACGTCTTGATGTGCTTACGCGCGTTGGCTCATTTTTCTTTTTCGTTTGCGTATTTATTATTATTATTTCTTCTTGGAAAATAAAGATGAAAGCTTGTCGTCCAAACGGCACAGACAACATGTTCATCGTTGTTGCACCTGCTAAAATCATCTGTCAGCAAAAAATGCACACAAGCCCATCGAGCGGCTTCTAAACGCAAAGTTTGTGGCCATTTCTCAGTCAGCTTCAGTTGGTACAAGCAAACTTGTAAATGAGTTTTCGTCTTGTCTATCACAGCCTTCAATGTAACCGAGACGGGCCTGGACCAGCGCTACCAACCACAAACGTACTGATAAGGGCCAAGATTACTACTAAATACCCCTCAAATTATCTAGCGCCGCTAGGATCCCAAACCACGGGAGGATGAATTGAAGTTTAAAGTATGGTAGAAGCATGACAAATAAGTGCTGATTAGAGATTTTTTACACAGTAATTAGATCTCAACAGTACCTGTACAGTACAAGTAAGTAAGCGTATTAGTGAAGGGAGGAAAGAAAGAGAAAAGAAAGAGGAAGATAAGCCGGGAAGGAAGTGGAGCAAAGGCATGAAAAAAAGGGAATAGTCTGTAGGGCTTCTGAAAAGAAGGGAATGGTCTGCAGGGCTTCTAAAAAGAAATAAATGGGCTGTAGGGCTTCTGAAAAGATATGGCCGTTCCAATACGCAGCAGTATTTCTTCCAACATCTTGTCACATACAATCACATCTGCAACCACCTCACAGCCAAGGCCATATAAAGACAAAAGCAGCGAAATCCAATCTCGTTTCTTTGCTTCTCATTGGCTTGCCTTGACTAGACCTGCAGTACTAAGCCAAACCCGACTTAACTTTTCTCTCTGTTTTCGTATATTTGTTGTTTGGCTTGGAGTATTGCATCGTTGCCTTGGAGTATTGCATCGTTGCCTTGGAATATTGTGTTGTTCCTTGGCTCATTGCAATTTCGCTGACTCGGCATAAAGAAAGATCGAATGGGCTGTGTTTTGAAGGTTCTCTGTCAGTTCCAACCCCAGAAAAACAAGATAAATCCCAGCCTTTTTTTTTTTCTTTTTTTCTTCTTTTTCTTCTTTTTTCTTTTCTTTTTTTTTCTTTTTTTTCTTTTTTTTTCTTTCTTTTTTTCCTTCTTTTTTTTTTCTTTTTTTTTTCTCTTCTTTTTCTCTTTTTTTTCTCTTTTTTCTTTTTTTCAATGGAACCTACTGTAAAGAAGAATTTATCCTCGTTTCCTGGTGCTGTAACTGACTGCGTTACAAGGTATGTCCAATCCACACAATCTATAGGAGAATCAATCTTTTTCCTGCTCACTTGTGTATTTTTGTCGACGTGGCGCATCATATCACAGACTCCTCCATATGTACCGTTTCTTTTTATTCGATTCGGGCTCATGGCGTCTGATTTGATTCGGTCGCTTGGATCCTTGCATGTGTTTGTCTTGATCTGTAAGGGCTAGACGTCAAGCAGATGCTACTTGTGTCTTTCTAAGTATTTCTAGCTCTCTACTACACTGTAAGTATGTTAGCACCGATTTCACACGTTGACACAGATGGCCTTACCAAAAGGCAGAAAATAAGGCCAATTAAAAAAAAAAAAAAAGTACGGCTGCAGGCTTACATGCAGGTCGGACGCCAAAGGGAGCGTGTAATGAGACATCACGGTCCGTCGTGCCCTACTTGGTGTCATACATCACGAAGCCATTTCAAGGAGGCAACGAGGCGCTTATGCATGTGTAAAGTCTTGGATTTTAATTAAACACAGGAATATCCAGAGATGGAAATTGAGACCAGACTAAAAAGGCACGCATTAGTCGTTGCTATACTCTATGTATTACCTTTGAGAACCAATATTACTATGATTAACAATAACTCCAGTCCGTAGATTGTCAGAGCTTTGCTTGTGTATCCGGTCTGTACCTGTGCAACATCGCCAAGACCATGTTTGCCTTAAATAATCCGACGCAAGTTTCGAGGATTCAAGGTACATACAGTTACAAGACATGGTATCAAACAGCCTCACAACTGTCGTATTTGGTTTCTGACCGGTATGTAATTTCCCCTTCACTCGTACACAACAATCAAGTGTCTCGAGACTTTTGTGTAGTCAAATCCGGCATACGTCCACAAAACTGCCGTAATTTGTAGCTGACTTCTTTCCGTGCAATAGGCACCGGGGTGGTTCCGAGTGGTAGAGGAGCGGAACTATAAGTTGCGGTGAGTTTTTGACGAAACACCACATGGTGCTTCTGTGCGTCTGTGTCTACCCATCCAATATCATGATAGATCATCAGCTCGACTACCCGCTTGTTGCGGTATACACGCGCTAAATTAGCACGCAATTACTAACGGCTCAAGCCAACAGTCAGCCAAGCCAACAGTCAGCCAAGCCAACAACCAAACCACCAACCAAACCAATAGCCAAAAGCTGGAAGCGATTTCGGTAGCAGCAGCAAGCAGAAGCCCTGGAAGACTTGAGACGAAATTTTTAGACGGGAGATTAGTTATGGTGAGATATGAGCATCATTGTGACACAAGCACAAGAGCAATCACATGCATTTGCTTTCAAGGACCATGGTATTATGCCGTGTGTTGAACAAGCAGCAAACACTAGTACTAGTACTAGTACTAGTAGAAGGCTACCAGAAAAAAAAAAGGGACTCAAAAACATGGGAATTGACAGTGACTGATCGATCTGGTTCTGTCTGTCAAACAAGTCAAGCAAGGGCTTGTGGCAGAGCTGTGCAAAAAGGAGCTGCAGGAAAACGATAGGCCGCTGATATTGGAGCGCAAATTGATATGTCACCGAATACCAGATTAGCAATGGCCCCACTAAAAAGGCTGCAGTTTTACGCCAATGACGTGGATTTGTAGGTAAAGTGAAGTGAACTCTTTTACAGAGTAAAAGGTACAAGCAACCAGCTTGATGCCCAAGGGAGTCAATATTTCTGCCCTCGATTCACAAACTATTGTACTCTATAAAAACGATTTAATCCGTCTGATTAGTACATTTGTGCTCTCTTTCATATTTTTCTGGATTTTCTTTTCTTGTTAGGCGGCACTCACGTGGAGTTTTTGTATACCGACCCAGCTAACCAACACCCGGAAAAAGTATTTTCTCACACTACTAGATGTAGTTTATACTTACTTGCCTGTGGAGCCCGTTGCATAGTAGCGTCATTCAAATCGACCTTCAATTTTAGCTTCCGCTAATTTCTCCCTCTAGGTTCTATTTCCAATTTTCACCTTTTACTAATTTTTTTTTTTTGGTTTCCCGTATCGCTACTTTTCTTCCCTTCGTTTTCTTCTCTTTGTTTTCTTTTCCATCTTTCTTTCTCAGCTACACTTTACGTGCCTGTTATTCTTTATTCACTCATATTTAATATCGCGACTTCACCCACCTCCTTAATCATCCTTACGTTTACCTAACGACGGCTTATTCTTTTTTTTTTCTTCTTTTTCTCTTTTTTTTTCTTTTTTTCTTTTTTTTTATAACCTCCTTTCTACCTAACGCCAATTAATCGACCACTCTCCGCCAAAGTCGCGGAATCCGTCTTCACGATGGCGTGGTCCAAAGAAACCCGCATCATCATCATGCTCGCCATCGACATTGTATTCTTTGTCGTCGAGCTGGTGTCGGGCTTCATGCTTCACTCTTTGGCGCTGATGGCCGATGCCTTCCACATGGTGCGTACTTTTTACCGCCGCCGGCAGTAGGATATGACTACTATTAGCTGTACAATATGCGTGATGCGACAGCCTCGCTTAGCGCTCTGACGTACGTCGCTGTGCTGCAGCAATTGCTAACTCCAACTCTTTCTTTGCAGCTCAATGATATCATTTCGCTCTTCATTGGCCTGTGGGCCGTTCGCGCCGCCCAGAGAGCCTCAGACGACAAGTATACCTATGGCGTAAGTTTAGCCTCATCGCAGCTCATTCCATTCTACGCCATGCAGCTTAGCGCATTATGCAGTGTCATCTAACATTTGCGCCCTGCAGTACCTTCGTGCCGAAATCCTCGGTGCTTTCTTCAACGCCGTCTTCCTCATCGCTCTCTGTGTTTCGATTGTTCTTGAAGCCCTGACCCGTCTCGTTGAGCCGCCCGAGATCAACAACCCCCAGGTGATGCTGATTGTTGGCTCCTTTGGTCTAGCGTCTAACCTTGTTGGATTTGTTGTTCTGGGTGGCCACGGCCACAGCCACGGCCCTGGCGCCCACGATCACGACCACGACCACGACCACGACCACCATCATGGCCACGAACACGGCGAGGAGCATAGCCACGATGACCATGACCATGACGGCCACGACCATGAGCATGACCACGATCACGACCACGCCCACAGCCACGCCCACGCCCACGCCCACTCGAACCCGGCCCGTGACGCCGAGGAGGGCGCTGCCGGCTACGGAGCCACTGCGCGCCGCCACGTTCACAAGCACAACCGCCTAACCAGCATCGACGACATCAGCATCCACCCGGCTAGCTTCCGTCAAGAGATTCTCTTTGCGTCGCGTAAGATTGAGTCCGGTCCCAGTGTTTCCCAGAGTGAAAGCGACGACACAAGCGATGCCGAGCCCACCGAGACCGACGCCCTGCTTGCTGGAAACGCTGCTAGCTCGTCTTCTGGATCGCACCACTCGCACTCTCATGGTCCGATGCGCCCGCGCAGCTCTTCCGAGGGCGGAATTCACAAGCATCACCACCACTCAAAGCCCCGTTCTGCTGCTTCTCCGATTGGCCACAGCCACGACGACATGGGAATGAACGCCATGATTCTGCACGTCCTGGGCGATGCTCTTGGCAACGTTGGTGTTATCGCCACGGCTCTGGTCATTTGGAAGACGGAGTGGAGCTACAAGCTGTACGCCGATCCTCTGGTCTCGCTGTTCATCACCATAATCATCCTCCACTCTGCCCTGCCCCTGACGTTTGCCACTTCCAAGGTCCTTCTCCAGGCTACGCCCGATCACCTCAATGTTAATGAAATCCGCGAGGATATCGAGGGTCTGCCCGGCGTTGTCAGCTGCCATCACATCCACATCTGGCAGCTGTCAGACACCAAGGTCGTGGCGTCGATGCACATGCAAGTCGCCTTCCCCATCTCCGAGGCTGGCGGCGAAAAGTACATGGAACTCGCCCGCCGCGCGCGCAGATGTCTCCATGCCTACGGCATCCACAGCGCCACCATCCAGCCCGAATACTACCTTGACCCCAAGCGCGCCACCCAGCATCAGGAGCTGGCGCGCGCCATGCAGAGCGGCGCAGCCAACTACGACGGGCTGGGTCTGGCATCGCCGGGTCAGCGCGGCGATGTTTGTCTGCTGGAGTGCGTGGATGACTGTGTTGGCAAGGGGTGCTGCCCGTCGCCTGAGGGCCAGCGGAGCCCGACGCTCAGCAGGATGAGCAGCCGGACGGGTCACTCGCATGACCATGACCATGTTGAAGACCAGGACGATCATGACTGCTCGCACATTCACTGAGTGTAGCCGTAGCCAGGTAGCAACGAGGTGCTATATTGTTACCCTTTTTTTTTTTCTTTTGTTTTCTTTTTTTTTTTCGTTCATCATTCCATCCGGATTATTAGACGCCCGTTTTTATCATCATCGACTCACCTTGGTCGAGCACTGGGTTATTGCCAGCGGGCTGCATAACAAACAGTGCGAATATTTTTCTGCCTGTTCACAAGCATTCGCCATTTCTTTTCCATGTCTTTTCTCTTTTCCTTTCTACCTGCAATTTCTTTTTTTTCTCTTTTCCTTTCTACCTGCAATTTCTTGTTTTTCTCTTTTCCTTTCTACCTGCAATTTCTTGTTTTTCTCTTTTCCTTTCTACCTGCAATTTCTTGTTTTTCTCTTTTCCTTTCTACCTGCTTGTTTTTCTCTTCTCCTTACCACTCGCTTGCAATTTCTTGTTTTTCTCTCTCTTCTTCCAGTCTGCTCCATTCTTACATTTTCTTTGTTGCTTTCAGATATGTTTCTTTCGATTTTCCACCTCATTGTACCATCTACCCAAATGGCATCAAGGCCGTGAGATGGGAAAGTTGTATGGCGTTGGAGGCGGACTTTGGTGTCTTGTTTTCGTATGAGATTAAGGTAGTTATAAAATATACAGTACTACTATTAGTTTGACCTTGATGAGTAAAGTGAGATTTGCAGCCCGTACCCACGCCATCAATTCAGTGACCCATATTAAGATCTGGACATGGTAAACCCTAATCAGCATATGAACTGCAACGAGTACTAGAACTACTCTATCCTTAATTGGCGCCCAGAAGTACTTGGCAACCTTCTTTTTCTAGTTTCTTTATACTCCAACTAGTACTACTACTCCCAACTCTACTAGTAGTAGTAGAATATGGAATTGACACGAGGCACAGAAGACGGGCCGCAAATCAAGATGACGCTACATTCAACGCATTGACAGACACTAGTTTTCCATACTTTGACAAATCAGCCATTATATAGTCTCATAGGGTTAGGCAGCTATTGACCAAAACCCGCTAGTCTGGATGCAGATTTACTGTTTATGACCCAGTGTTATGGGCTGATATCGTGGAACAAGAAAGGCATTCTTTACCGGCGATGGGGCTAAGATCAAGTAGTTTGCGGGATAAGAGAAAAGAACGACAGGCCTGTTGGATCAAGAAGAAACATGAAGAATACAATCTTTCTAGGTTTAGTGTACGGGACAAAGGCCTAAAAAGGGCGTTTATTGGCTGCTATGTTGATAGTACTAGTGGCAAATAAGTAATAGTATATAGAGTAGTAAATTACTTCATAGTGGGTTTTTGCGGCACTATCGAATTGAGCCTCAACCACCTCGGATATTCGTAGTTAGGCGCATGTGAAGAGAGGAAGAGCTGATAAAAACGACAACAAGATCCAAACGAGGGAAATAAACCCCATGTGAAGCGAAGCGGAATAAGAGAAAAAAAAAATGAGATAAATATGAGATAGCAATGGCAAGCCCTCTCCTCCCCGTCAATGTCGGCAGACAGTTAGTACGGATGGAGTTTGGCAAACAGCGTCAAAGCCGTAGCGAGCAACACGAAGCTCCGCCGCGTAGAAGGAAGAGTGCGACTCTACTTGTAAAAAAAAAAAAAAAAAAAAAAAAAAATAACAAGCAATGCTAAAGGATTCGCTCCAAGTGTCGGCTGTTTGGCCAATCCGGGAAAAGCGAAAAGGCGAACCATGTCGTGCAGGACCAAGGCTAGACCAAGTGGATTCGGTCTGTCGTATTTCTCTATCTAGAGGTTACCTGTGGTATCAAGAAAACGCTGCTCATTATTTCTGCTAAATATTGGTGAAACGTCTTCTGGGGAGTGAACTTCTGGAGATGGCTAGCTTGCATGGTACGCTGTTGAGGGGTAGAGATTACCGGTCTCTTGGGATTGTGAACACTGGTTGCTGAACTCTGGTGCTGAGTGACCGATGCATCTATTTGCAGAAATAGATTTTGACAGCCCAATTTTTGTTCCTAGCGAAGGCAAAGAACGGTCCCTCGCTAGTAGTAAGCATATCTCTCTACTCGGGGCACCTCAGTCTAGTTTTCTCTTTGCTGTTCATGTTGGCCTACGCGAACCTAGGGTCTATTTTCTTGAAAGGGAAGCAACTTCCGGGGCTGTCCTTCAAGGAAGCTTTTTACATCTTTTGTTTGGGGGGG
>LKBB01000005.1:236865-265164 GCA_001513885.1 Thielaviopsis musarum
GGGGGGGGGGGGGGGTATTGAAAGAAGGCTACCTTTGCGACGCTGGTGGCTGTCTCAGTGATTTTTTTTTTTCTCCTTCGAGGGGGCCTCATGAAAATTCAGCATACATGGCTCAGAAACAAAAACCAACGGCGCAGCCGAGCATCCAACTTGGCTTTATCGGGATTCAATCTGCTGTGTTCCTTTTTGATAGCTTGATACAACATAACAAAAGGAGAAGAGAGAAGGTTTTGACGGCGGCTCCAGCATGCGGCTCGCGCTTGTACTTTACTCCATTTGCAAATTTTCCCACGATTGTCACATCTTAGCCTTAAATACCCAAAGTTTTAACACCATGTGAGTGAGATGAAAGATAGGATTTCTCCAATATCGGACTCAAGAGGGAAATGAAAGAAAATTCTCCACTGGAAAAAAAAAAAAAAAAGAGATGAAGAAAACAAGATCCTATCTTCCAAGCGAGAGACAGCAACAACACTCGGACCCATAAACAACCGTATTACTATTAGTAGTATTACTTAGTATCTTTGTCTGACAAGGCGGTTGTTAAACGCGCATGTTATGTTTCTTGAAATACAAGTATACGCGCTGGGCAGGGGAATAGAAAATGAGCAGTTGCAGCTGCAGCTGCAGTTTGCATTTAAGAAGCACTGGCCGTGAAACTGCGCCCTCATATCACTTGGTATCCTTGCAACATACAGTAGTGTTTGGGGACCTTTGCCATGTAGTAGTAATAAGCAAAGGTAAGCAAAAGCTGATCTTCTACGCAACGCAGACACGACAACCAGGTAAGGGACAAAAAGCCATCATGGGAAACTCATCTGACGGCGGGCAAAAGTTGCTTAGCGCTTCCTCGTTTACTTTACTTCAGACCAGCTGCCAAGTTATAGGAATAGCTCCTTCTGAGGTGGAAAGAATCAGGGGTCTTGATAACTAGTACTACTAGTAGTTTGTATCAAGGGGCAGAAAGCCGATCAGAGAAAAATCCAAACGACGGGGCCCAGAAAAGCCTCGGAGTAAGTATACAAACATAGCAATGCTTTCAAATGGCCTTACCAGGAACAAGGGACGAGGAATATGTCTATCCAAGGACCAGGGAACAGCCACGAGGCAATAGGGTCTAGAGCATGAGCAAAAGGAGAAGGCAGGATTTTTCCAGCTATCGATTAAATAATGTGGAAGTTGTTGGAAGATCCTGCTGTGTTGATAAATGATAGCTGATAGTAGCAGTAGTACTAGCAGCGGCAGTAACCATTAGTGGCAACACTACTGTCAGTGCTAGGAATCTTCTTTTCATGCACGCGGGTCTGTGTGTGTTTAATATCGAAAAGGTTTTAGAGGGAAAACGGGAGAGGGGGGGGGGGGGTTTACAATACGTGGGCAAATCGAACTAAAGCGAGGAAAATGAAATCCGGAAAACGAAGATATAGACAGCGTGCAGCCCGCAACTTCCTGTTTCAGCTGCTGTTCACCTTGCTTCCCTTTTTTTCTTTTTTTTTTCTTTTTCCTTTTTTTTTGTGGTTGTCTTTTGGTCTTCTGCTAGAGTCTACTTTCTTTTTTCTCTTGTTATTTACTTAGCTGGGGTTATTGTTGTGGTACTTTCCAACTTCTCGTCCCTTTGTGATACCTTCCAAGTCCCTTTGTGGTACCTTCCAAGTCTCTTTGTGGTACACTCCACACGACCTGCCTTGGAAAATAACCATCAAACCACAAACAACTACAAGACAACCGGAATACAAGAGATACCATAGACAAGAACACCCAACTCGGACGCCATGCTCTTCTCCCGCGTCTTCACGGCCCTGGCCACTCTGGCTATTGGTGCCGTCAGAGTCGCCGCAGACAACTCCACCATTGACGGCATTCCCGCTTTGTACAGGACACTGCCCGAGTGCACGGTATGTCTTTTTTTTTTCCCTTCTTTTTCTCTCTTGCTCCCATTTGTTACTCGTCTGATGTCTAATTCTCTGCGCAACAGCTCAAATGCATCGCCCAAGCCCTTCCGCTGTCCAGCTGCGAGGCCGACGACATTGCGTGCACCTGTGCCGATAAGGTGCTGCGCAAGAGCATGGTTGGCTGCTCCGTGCTTTCCTGCAGCACGCAGGACTCTCTCAGTAAGTCTTTTTGCCCGTCAACTATCGGGTCAACGTCAACTTCGAGTCAACTTCGAGTCAACTATCCCCGACCCAACTAACACATTGTCCTCCGCTCTAGTCGCCCGCAACATCACCGCCACCGCATGCAACGAACCCGTGCGCGACCGCGGCGCCGTATATACGCGCATATCAATAGCCATGGCCACAATCACATCGATCTTCATCTTTGCCCGCTTTGGCTTCCGCATCTTTGCCCGCGAATCCATTTACGCCGACGACTGGGTCTCGCTGTTGACCTTTTTCGGCAGCATCCCCGGCACCGTTAATAACGTGGTGTGTCTGGTGCCAAATGGCATGGGCCGCGACGTGTGGCAACTGTCGATTAACCAGGTGGTGTCGTTTATCCACTACTTTTACGCGCAGGAGATTTTGTACTTTGTCCACATTGGCCTGCTCAAGACCATCTTGCTCTTCTTCTATCTGCGCATCTTCCCCACGCCCAAGGTGCGCAAGCTGCTTATTGGCACTATTGTCTTCAACACGGTGTTTACAGTGTCGTTCCTGCTGGCCGGCATCTTGCAGTGCATGCCGGTGAGCTACTTTTGGACGCAGTGGTACGGCACGTACGAGGGCACGTGCAGAGGTGTTACAGCCATTGTCTGGGCGCACGCGTCTGTTGGTCTGGCCATTGATGTATGGATGCTTGCGCTACCGCTGTCGCAGCTGCGCCACCTAAACCTGCACTGGAAGAAGAAGGTTGGAGTTGGCGCCATGTTTGTCGTGGGCACTTTGTAAGTTTGTTTTGAATCCCCATCTGACGGACCCGTGAATGCTAACATAACACCCCTCCTGATAGCGTCACTTTTGTCAGTGCCGTACGTCTAGCCACACTCGTGCACTTTGCGGAATCCATCAATCCCACGTGGGACTACTTCCAGACCGGCCTGTGGTCGACCATTGAAGTCAACGTTGGCATCATCTGCAGTTGCATGCCGTGCATGCGACTGATTATGGTGCGCTTCTTCCCGCAAATTTTCAGCGCCACGTCGTCCAACGGCCGCAGCCGGCCGAATAACGGCAGCGCGTTTGCTGACGCGTCTCGCGGCGGCGTCAACACGCACATCGAGGCGACCAAGAAGGACAATACCGACTATGGCGAGCTGGACACATCGGCCATTATGATGTCGCGGACGTTTTATGTCGAGACAGAGGAGAATAAGTGGATGAATGACGGGGATGAGTCGAAACACAAGGGAAGTATTAGTGAGAGCGAGGTGGTATGAGTATCAGGTGTACTGTAGATTGGGTCTGATGAGTCGGCTCTATAATAACATTAATATTTTGTCATTTATCTGTTGTTTGTTCGATAGAATGAATTATTTTACGTCTACCTTGATTCCGCATGGAAATATACGACGCTCTACTTGCTGTTATTGTCCACGAAGTAATGTGGTGTTAGTTCACGTGTTAGTTGAGATCTCTGTTGACGCGGCCACTTTTAAGGCCTTTATAAATCAAATTAAAATGTCCTAATACAACAATAACAGCCTTCATAGCTCAGTTGGCAGAGCGCGACACTAGTAATGTCGAGGTCAGCGGTTCAAATCCGCTTGAAGGCATTTCTTTTTGATTTCTTCATCATTTTGATGAAATGATAGCCTCTTTTCCTTTTGCTACTAGTAAGTAGTACTACTACTTTGTAATTCACAATGCAAAGAACCCATTTCCGAGAATGGGAATGATACTATAAAACTACTACCATAACAACTGCTATAACAACTGCTATAACAACTTCCATAACAACTGCCATGTAACAAAAGCAAAAACCAATGCCCAAGATACCCAAAACGATGAAACCAAGAAACAAGAATAAAAAGCACGATTTCCACCGTCCCAAAAAATAAAATAAAAAACGCAAAAGTCAAGAATAAACACCCAGATAAAAAAGCATTCCTAAGAGAACAGGAGGTTGAGAAAAAAATAAGAAAAAAAAGGAAAAAAAAATGCAGTTATTCCTCTGCTTGTACATATCCAGAAAGCCGCGTCGTTTCAAACAAAAAAAAAAAGAAAAAAAAGTTAGTGAATTGGAAAGAGAAAAAAAAGAAAAATCACGACGGCGGCGGCGCAGACGGCTTCTTCACCATCAGTTTAATCCGCGGCTTCACCGCCGCTCCTCCACCGCTCACAGGCGTGCTTGGCCCGGACCCCATCGGTGACTGACTGCGCCCGGGGAGACTTGCGTCACGCGCACCCGCGCTGGACATGCTATGCGGCATGCGCGCAGACCCATTGCTACCACCACCACCACCGTTGCCGCCACCACCACCACCACTTCCCGGCAACGGCTTGCGCGCCGTCTTGGGCGTGCCGGCAGCAGCCATAAGGCTCTTGAGCGTGGCGGGCCCGGGCGAGGCACGCGGCGAGGCGAGACGCGCAGGCGAGCTGACGCCGTGAGTCGTCTTGAGGCTGATTTTGGAGGGGATCTTGATGCTGGGGCGGTGCAGCGGCGCCGAGGTTTTGCCGTCGGGCAGGGAGTGGCGCGGGCCGTCGGGCAGACTGGAGCGGTCGGCGCGCTCCGTCTTGAGGGTGACGTGCGGCGTCGAGACAGACGCAGATGCAGACGCAGACGCAGATGCGGGCGCGGGCGTGGATGCGGGCGCGGATGCTGTGGGCGTGGTAGTGGCGAAAGGGCCGTGGCTCGCTGACGAGCTGACGCTGTGCTTGGAGGGCGGGGCAATGCCCTTGTGAGCACATGCGTGGCGCAGTTTGCGCGACTTGAAGGTAACTAGCAGGCGGGCGGGCGCCGTGGGCGTGGCGGCTACACGGCGAACCGTGGTACGCAGCTTGTTGCCCTCAACCTTGATGCGCTTCATGGGCGCCTCGTCTGCGCCGCCGTCCAGAGGCCGCTTGGAGCTACTCGATGTCAAGCTAGGCGCACGAGAGGCAGATGGCGTGCCGTATATATTGTCCAGGTCAGCGGCCGAGCGCTTTGCAGACACGGGCGCGAGAGCAGGTGACGCGGCCATTACCGGAGCAACAGGAGGCTTTGACTCGGCGGGCTCGTGCTTGATGGACAGCGAAATTGTCGGCTTGGACGCAGCAACAGTCTTGGTCGGCGTGGATTTCGCCGAGACAATGGGTTTGATGACGGGTTTTGTCTTGAGCGAAATCGAGCCGCTGCGGTTCAAAATGAGTTTCTTCGGGGGTCCAGACGGCGTGGGCGGGTCGATGGGAGTGGCGATGCCGGCAGCGGAAAGAGGTGCGGGGAGAAGCGCGGATTTCGGGGGAATCGAAACGGTTGGCTTCCGGGGCGCAGTCCGGTAGTAGGGCGCGAATGTTACCAAGCACTACAGACAGTTAAGTTAGTATATACAGAGAGAAACACCGCGACCTGAAAACTCACTCTTCCCGGGACCTTGGCCGGCCGAGAAACAGTCCAGCCCCGAGGGTACTTCAGCTTGATAACGAAGCGATCGCTCTCCTCAAACATGGTCGAGCACAACTCCAATAGCGTCAACTTCTCCGACAGACCCAGCACGGGGGAATTAGCCGCCTTCCACATGGCGCGCCGCATATCCGTCTCGACGTCGCTGTAGTTCTCTTCAAACTCCTTGCGCAGCGCATTAATAGCGTCGCCCAGATTCTCACGACGCGCAAACATGGCTTTTCTGGCTTCGAGTTCCTGCGCCGTGTTTTCCACCACCACAAGACCACCCATGGCGTCATCGCCGTCGGCAAAGGCGTCCGCATCTCCTTCAGCGTCGATATCCATGCCGTCAATCGTCAGCATTCCGTCATTGGCCGCATCGCCGCTCTTTGTCTTCTTCTCCGGTGCCGGTGCCGGTACTGACGCCGGCTTGGCTCGCACATTCTCGCCAAAGGCAATCCCCGCCAGGCCATAGGCAAACACCTTGGTCAGCTTGTCGCGAACATACGGCGACCGGTCCGTGCTCAAACAGCACAGCAGCAGACGGAAAATCGGCAGCTCGGCCATTAGGCCAAGATCAACGAGCGCCTCAAAGGCTTTGATCCGAACTTCATCAAACGTCTCGTCCTGTAGATACTGCACAAAGTCAATAGGGTCCGTCTCTATCACGCCCGCCTTCATCAGCAGCCGTTTTGCTTCAAGCCCGGCAATCGTCCACACATTGTGGTAGCTGTTGGTCCACTCATCCATCCGGAGGAAACGGTTAATTTGCTCCAGGGCGCGAGCCAACATCAGCTTTGCCTTCTTCTCGCGCTCTTCGTCGGCGTCCGACTTGATGTAAAACACCGACTCGTTGCGCTTCTCCGGCACTAGCGACGTTGCCACGGCAATAATGAGCGTCGACACGTAAAACTGGTCCGAGCACTCATTGTCCGAGTTGTTGTTGTACAGCAGCAGGTCGAGCAGGAAGTTTTGCACTTCTGTCGGACACCGCCCGTGCTTGTCACGCACCCGCGAGAGCGCCTCGGGGATCGTCTTTTGCACCAGGTACTGTTGCTTGTTGGAAAAGTCGTTGGGCCGTGGCGACGTCGTCTCGGGGTAGCAAAAGAACTGCTTAAACGCCTCCATCAGCTGCACCATGCCGCGCATCTCCGTCTGCTCCGTAGCCTGAAGCTGCAGAAGCTGCGCAGCCATGGTGCGGATGCCGTGAAAGTAGCGCGTGTCCATCAGCGTGCGGACCAAGAATGTCGACGCCACCGGATGCGGCCGCTCGCGCCTAATGTACAGCAGCGTGTCTTCTTGTGCCACGACGTCTCTATCCTGCTGCAACTGAGAGACGTACATGTAGCCGGGCATGTTGGTGCGGATAAAGCCAATCCACTCAAAGTCTGTATCCATGCGAATCCACTCGTACGACTCCGAGTCCATCTGTCGCTCCGTGGCTTCGTCCCATTCGCGGAGCATAAACGTCTCGGACTCGGCCCGGCTCTGCAGCGTATCGCCGAGAGAATACAGCAACACTTCCTGGTCATTGTCTGCATTGTCATCCTTACCGGCCGACGTCTGTTTCTCCTTCATGCGCCGCGTACGCTTGAGTCTCTTGTATTTCGTGTTGTACGGAATCTCAAACTTGGTGGCGCGCTTGATGCCTGTGTCGTCGCGAATCTCCACAATGTGTTCATATGGCGTGCCATCGGCCTCGTGGATTCTGATAGTGATGGGCCCCGTGAACATGTGCGGCGGAGGAAGCTTCTCAACGCCGTTCCGCGACTCGAGTAAATGGCGCAGAAAGTCTTCCTTACGCAGGGGCCGCGTCGGCTCATCTGGCGAAGCATGTGTCTGGCGGATAGTCATTTCAACACACAGACGCTTCTTGTTGAAACGCGGCGTAACCTCCAGCTTGGGGCAGCCGGTTCCAAACACCCACTCGTTCCAGAAAGCTTCCAGCTTGGAGCGTCCCTGCTTCTCGCACACTTTACGGAAGCTTTCTTCGCTCACAATCTTGTCGTTGCCCTGACTGGCAAGCCGGGCCTTGAGGAACAACCGAGACATGATACGCGTGAGGCCAGTTGAGCCGCCAGAGGCCTTGATCAGCCGCTTGTCAAGGACAAACATGACGAGCCGGGACTTGAGCTGAAGGAACTCCTGCTGGAATGTGCCCAAGTGAAGGAAGCGCCCAAGCTCGAAAAGCGACGCCCGATCAACGTCAATCTCCACTAGGCGGTCGACAGCCGCCTTGATGCGGAAGCGGTGGTCATTGTTACCGCAGAGCTTGCGCATAAAGAGATCCGTCATGAACCAGGCAATGCCCGTCGTCACCCAAACGTCACTGCGTGTGTTGGGAAACAGCTGGATGCCGCTCCACTGCGAAGCCAAACTATACACCAGTTTTTCCGTCGTCGCAATCTCTGTGTCAATGATTTCTTCCGGGTAAAGCAGACGGTTGCTAATGTACGAGAGAGAGCAAGCAGGAAGAACATCCGGGACCAGATCGTCAACAAAGCACATTTTGAACGACTCAAACGGATAAACCGAAAAGTTGAGGGCCAAAAAGTCAGCCGCCATGGTCATGGGCGCACACGTGTTGCGCACTTCATCGGCGCGACCAGGCAGACAAAACCCGTGTACTCTGAGAGCACTGGTGCCCATCTTGTCGTCATCTTCCTCGGTACGGAACTGGGTCCAGAGATCAACATGCTCAAAGGGACCAACGGCAAAAGCAACCTTGTCAGCCGACACCGTTCGTGACTCGGTAGAAAACGAAATGGTGTACTTGGTATCGTCGTCCGGATCGTCAATCTGGTCCGTCAGTGAGCCGGTGCACACAACCTTGAGGTCAAGCAGTTTGTCTTCCTCGGTGAGGTTGTTGTAGCGCCAGTCCTCATCGGCCGCTGCGGGGTTCTTGGGCTTCAGCGCATGACCCAGCGTCTTGGGGCATGTCACATGAATCTTCCAGTCGCAAAGCGTTCCCGGGTCGTCAATGCACGGGAAAATGGACGAAGCAATTCCAGGCTCGGTCGAATGCCGTGTGTAGACATGGGGATATCTGGAATCGCCCTCGTCCACGCCGACAAATTGGAAGCCGTCGCGAATGTTCTTGCTGGTAAAAGGAATCGAAAGGACGAAATCATGGTGTTCAATGTCGTTGGTCGGTTCCGTCATTGACGACTTGATCTTAATGAGAGTCGGCTTCCGGTGGCTGGTAAACAGGTCTTTTGAGACCTTGACTCGTAGGGCGCCGTCCAATGGGCGATACTCGGTCAGATCGCGGTTTTCGGCGGGAAAGTCGACGTCTCGAATTTGTGATAGTGGTAACATGCGCAGCTTGTGCAAATCGTGGTTGCCGGCATCCCAGTCGTGGCTCTCGGGGCAATCCATCAGAGCATATGGGTCCTCGTATGTAGCCGGGACAGTAACCGGACTTAGGCGCTGGCCGTCGCGCAGATGCTCGATTGTGACTTTGTCGAGGTCGATTGCGCATTGGCGGGCATCGATGCGGATATCGGGAAGGTTATTCGAGTCAAATGTGGTGAACCAGATTTCAGAGACGCCAGAGACTTGGCGATTGCGAAAATCAACGTCTACGTAAACCTCTTGTCTACTGAAGGAGTACGGCAAAGACTCCATTTCCTTGGGGACTGGAAGCGTGCCATCGTCTAGCGGGCCAGCTTGACCAGGCTGATCGAATGATTCTTGGAGCGACATTGTGACTGGGTGGATGTATGGATTGAAGAGTCGCTAATGGGGGTGTTTTTTTTTTTCTTTCAAGAATCGAGAGTGCTCGACAGCGACTAGAGCTCGGCTTGAGATCGAGGAGGGAGGGTGACTATGGAAGCCGCAACAGCAGCGCAGCGCTCATAGCGCCAAAGCTGACAAAGTCGAAAAGCAAATGAAGTCGAGTAGCGTAGCGTAGCAGATGCTTTTTTTTTTTTCAATAACAGTACTACTGGTAGAAACAGGCGAAAAAAAAGCGAGTCGTCGTGGGTGAGCCGGCTCACGAGCTTTCAAAAATCGATGTAGCGGGTTGCAGCTTCACAAGGCTGAACTAAACTGAGCGAGAAGCGAAAATGGATGGATTGATGCAAGTCGCGTGTAGCGGGCGATGGATTCGGTGTGTAGGATATATGAATAATTATGAATTAATAACAAGGAAGAAAAAAAAAAGAAAAGAAAAAACGCACAGCGAAAATCACAACGCAGTGTATAAATTGAGAAAAAAAAAAAGAAAAAAAAGCAAGAGAAAAGACAGAAACTTTTGTGTTGTTGTTGTTGTTATTGTTGCGAGGGAAACCAGAAAAAGAAGCTTCAGCAGGAAATGGTCATAAAATTTAGACCTGTCAGAGACACCATAAAATGTCTCGAATCTTGGTTTATTCTCTGTTTTTTTCTCTGGTTTTTTTTTTCTTTTTCTTTTTTTCGTTGACAGCCTTGGTCGCGTTCACCAAGAAAGAAAAAAAAAAAAAGCTGTCAAAGCTGCCATAGGGAACAAGGGCCTGAGCTGCATGACTAAGCGGGTCCACTTTAAACTACATACAGCAGATCAAGTGGAGTGGCTCTTCTATCTCATAGCCAACTACGCATTTATGGGTAGTGCTTGGTTATACTTTTGCCCAAAACAACCAGCAAATTCATACGATAATTTACAAGTACTCTGTACTTGGTTGAAAGAGAGCCCAAAGCATCGTCACTACAAGTATTGCCACTCAATTAATAAAAATATCAACTCACAAAAGACTCACCGACTAGACATAATAAAACAACAATCTCAATTTACACAAACTCAAAAGAAACAATAACGCCGCCTGCCCCAACGATCCGCAAACGCCAGACCTTTATCCCGTGTAAAATATCAAGGAAAAAAAAAGAACAAAATAAGTACCCCTAGACAAAGATGAAACCACTCAACGATAATGATAACAAGAAATCCACATGAGCCTCCCCTCTCCTTTGCTCATAGAAATACAGCTGTCCACTCCACTCATACAACACCGCCCAGCGTACTCCGCAAAATCATTCTCTTGCGTCTCTCCCGCAGTCTAGACGTTTCCTCCTCATCAACATCCATCGGCAGCTCAAACTCCCGCTCTGCCATCTCCGGCAACGGCTGCCCAAACGCCAGGATATTCCGTCCTCCACGCCGGTGTCTGTTGACCGCCGCATCACGCTCGTGCTTCTTGGCAAAAAAGGACGTGATTTCCCTGACAGGAGCAGGAGGCGGCGGTGGTGGCAGTAGTGACGGTGTAGGCGACGAAGTAGCTTGGCGTTTCGTTGGCGGTTCCGGGTCATATGGGTCCTTGCGCTTGCGGCTGCGGCGGGCGGCCGCGGAAGACGCATCTTCGTGAACCTTTTCCACGATGGAAATATCCATGTCACTCGAGCTTATGGACGTGGCGATGCTCTTGACGTCACCTTCGTCATCATTACTGCCGACGGACGACGAAGCCGCCACAGTCGATGTGTCCACATCCGCCACAGCCGCAGCCGAAGCCGCGTGGTGAGCATCCTTATTCTTCATAAGCGCGGGAAACTCCACCGTCTGGCTATGCAAGAGACGGTCTTTTTCAGCCTTACGCCGCTTCTCCTCGAGGCTCCACTGTCGGAACTTATCAAGTACGGCCTTGCAACCCCGGATAAAGTGCTGGCGCGCAGGCTCAAACGACTTTTTGCGGCTCTCGCTAACACCCGTCACGCCCATGACCTTGAGCCAGTCAGGGCCCTGGAGGTAGTCCAGAAGACGCACCACCTGGTCACGCTCATGCTGGGCGCGGCACCGCTCAGTGTTGCGGATGCCTTTTTCTTGGCGCTCAGCCCGGCGATGTGCGGCTTCATAGACAAGATAAGAAAGCGTGTCTTCTTCTGGGCCCATGTCCAAACTGCCAAAGTCAAGCTTTTCAACTTGGTACAGGCTGTTGAAAAGAACATGCCCAAAAGGCTTGAACGAGGGACATTCAAGTACATCGTGACCAAAAAGGACAACGGGCGTGTCAGTCTCTATTAAATCCACTAATTGTCGTTAGAGTCAAGCATCAAATAAAGGGAATATAAATGATAACTTACTCTCTGGCTTTGGGTCATTGCCAATGACAACATCATATTCTGGAAAGTATGCCGACAACTCACTCTTGAAGCGAACCACGCCTCGGGAACGCAGTTCACGGCCACCAGCTTCGGGTGCCTCAGTCGAATGAGCGGTCCCTTCAATTGGTGAAGATGACGTCCCCTTACGAGCGGTCTTTGCACTACCCTCAGTCTTTGCAGTAGCCGCCGCCGTTGAGCCCGCCTTGGCCGCGCCATCTGTAGAGCGAGCACACTTTGCAGCAGATGCAGATGCAGAGACTACCGTTTTGGTTGCGGCTTGTGAGCCGGCGTTTTGCTTGCGACCGGGCCGCGAGGGCAAGCTCTTTCGAGTGCCACTTCCACTTGCACTTCCTTCTCCACTTCCTTTTCCCTTTCCATTTCCATTTCGTCTGCCGGACGGGGAAGTAGTCGTAGTGCTAACGGGGGCGGCGGCAGTGGCAGCTGCTGCAGTGGTAGTGGCGGCCCTGTGCTTCACTCGGCCCACCGCTTCACCACCTCCGAGTTTCGACGCTCGTGTTGCTACTATGGCTGCGGTTTTCGGGACTGGAGAAGAGACTGGCGAGGGCGAGGGCGAAGAAGAAGGACAGAAAGTGTATATTGACGGAGAAAATGGAGTGGGGTGAGTATGAGTATGCGAGCTGTGCTTTGTGCTGAGAGTGCCGTCGCTGCGGGCACCCACATTCGAAGCAGACGCAGCAACAGCAGCAGCAGCAGCAGCAGCAGCAGCAGCAGCAGCAGACTCGGCAATAGACAAAACTGTACGAGGCACAGAAGATTTGCTCGATTTAGGAGCGTCTCCTGGCGATTCAGCCGCTCTCGGTAATTGAATCTGACCGGGTAAAGGAGCCGTGATTTTGGCCGGGGCCGCCGAGTTAGGGGCCGATGGTGACACAGGCAACAGTGAGGTATTATTATTATTATGGGTGTTGTTTGACGACAACGACGAAGGCGACGCGAAAACGGCGGTTGTGCTGGTTGTAGCAGTTGTGGTTGTGGTTACAGTAGCTGTGGCGGCGGAGGAGAGCTGGCGACGACTTTTGAATGGGTCGTTGTGGCAATTAGGGGATTGATCAGGCGCCGTCACAGGTGTCGCAGTCGCGTGCGAGGGCTTAATTGACGACGATGAATTAATTGGCGACGTCGTCGTCTTGGAGCTCTGGGACGACGGGAGCTGGAGCTTTGGGAAAACCAGCTGAGTCTGGAAGCTTTTCTTTGTCGCTTGATGCTGTTGATTCTGCGGCTGCGATTTTGGTTTTTTTTGCGGCTGGTGCTGATGATTTTTATTCTTTTGTTGTAATTGCGGCTGGTGCTGTTGCTGGCAACTCGACGAAAATTCCAGCGAAATTTGCCGTCGCTTGGTGGTGTTTAGTGGCGCTGTGAGGGCCTCTAGATCCACGCTGCGCTTGCGCTGCAGTGGGCAGTAACTGTTTTCCTTGCCAGCGTCGGGCACAATAGGGGCTCCAGTTTCAGCGCCAGCGTCAGTGTCAGCGCCAGCGCTAGCATGGGAGGACGAAACAGTGTAATTTTGGCTCTGCGCTGGTGCTGCAGTATTGGTGGTAATATTTGCGTAGTTTGACGACAGCGACGATGGAGGTAATTGAGCCGATATAGATGATAATGGAAGCGATGATTTAACTGATGGTGATGACGATGCCTCTGTTGAAGAAGTTGGCATTGGCGTAGTCGGCGGCAATGGCGATGGGGAGGAAATAGAGACTGAGTCGCTGTTTCTCTGCTGCAACTTTTGCTGCTGCTTAACCGCAACCGCTGCAAAAGCCTGTCGAATGTCCACGTTGACACCACTGTGGCCCTTGTATTTCGCAGCTACAGCGCCCGAAGACCCACTGTCACTGGCACCGCCGCTAGAACGCGAGCGCGCATTTGGCACCAGAAATTTGTCAGTTCGACGGGCTCTGGAAGCCGTCGCAGCCATTTTTTCTTTTTTTTTTGAACCTGAAAAAAGCGCAAAAAGGAAATCTAGATAGTTGCAGCGATAAAAAAAAAAGTAAACAAAACAGAAGAAAAGAAAGATTGGTATAGTAAGGGATTGAATTGTTAAAGTAAAATTGATTGAATGGAGGCGAAAAAGAAGACGTTTTTTTTTCTTTTTCTCTTTCAATTGTTTTTTTTTTTGCCTCTCCTCGTCAGTTTTTTTTTTCAGTGATTGATTATCAGTAAAAGAGAAAGTCGGGCGCTTTTCCCCTCCTCGTTCTTTTTTGTTCCGTCTCTAGGTTGGCTGAGACGAAGAAAACCAGAAACTAAACTTAATAACCGATGCGTTCAATCGTGGGAGGGGCCTTCGTTTAGGCCTTTTACTATAGAACTTTACAGGACTTTTCGTAGCCTGGGCTGGCTGATTGTGGGCTTCTTTTCTTTTACTTTTTTTTGGGGGTTCCTGGTCATTAACTCCCCTGCTTAAGCTGAGGTGGAGGGCCAAGGATACTTTGGAAAAACTTGTGCAGAATGTACCTTGCAGCTATTTTTACGCGAGAGGGTACAATTGTCATCCACGCGTCGCGTGTACCCAAGTTTAACGTCCTTATGCTCAGAGGCACTCTGTACACCAATAATGAAATTCATTTTCTTTCTCAGAGCTTTCCAGTATTACCGAGTAAGACAGCTTGGAGCTTTGAAGCTACGGACTATGAATGAGCTGACAACAAAGCTTTGTATGGAGGTAGGAAATAAATCGACACACCTTACACGACCTACCTCCGTAATAACATCATACGACAACTTGAAGTGCTTGTCCAGGCTTCTTTTACTCTGCGGCAAAAGACATAAAATAAAGTTGGAGTCATCGCTTTGCTTTTTCCAAAGGATCACTTGCCCATAGCAGCCCTAACCCTATGAGACTATAAACGGAGCATACTACTATGGTCCAAGTACTACGTTAGTTTGAAAAATGTAGCGTCAAAAGTAAATTTGAAGATTTCATACAGAGTAGATAGAATCTCATCTTTCAAAAAAGATGGAAGAAATTAATTATTAATGTAAAGATGCCGATCTTCAGCCAAAGTGTTGTGAAAACGCTGAATAAATAATCCATGTGCTCCTTGAGAACCAAATCAACAAATATATCCCAAACAAAGAACGGAGGAAATCAGTATGAAGTAAGTAAAAACTAATGAACGGACGCCGCCGGAGATTGAAAAAAAAAAGTGCAGAGCAAGTAACAAAAGCAAAACAAAACGTGAAAATAGTGAGACAATAAAGAAACAGTAAGGAATACATGTGCTAACACAGAGTTTGCACCAATGCAAGAAAAGAAAAGACAAAGGTAAAAAAAAAATGAAATTCCGATGAATGATCTTGTGCTACAGGCGTATAAGCAACAGAGATCATCATAGTATCCAAGATAAGGGATAACCCCATTAGTGGAACTTGTCCGTGAGATACACCGTCGCCGCGTATCCGGCGCAGCAGTTGGTTGTCATGCCATGCTGACACCACGGGCAGCGTACGCCCACCGTGATCGCACCGGAAACACCGAGATCGGTATCCTTGATAATCGGGTCTGGGCCAGACATGCACTTGTAAACCTTGCTGGGCATGTCATGGTAGAACTTGCAGTGGCAGCACTGCACCAGCATCTTGGCCATTGCCCCTGACGAGCCGCAGAGGTCCTTGATCCCGTTTTCCGCGGGGACTTCAATGCCCTTAGGAATCATGGCAAGCGGCTCACGCATGGCAATGTCCTTGGCGGAAGTCACCGACGACACGGGCGTCTCTGCCGAGCTCATCTGGGACTCCGTCAACGAGTCGTCATCATAGGGCGACAGCATGCCGTACGGCGAAGGAACTGTAAGCTTCTTGGGCTCATTGTGAGGGGGGCTGGTTGGAGCCACTGCGCTCTTTTGATAGCGCAGTGGCGGCGGGTACTCTGCCGCATCTGAAAACTCGACCCGGTCTACGGTAAAGCTACCGTGGTGGTTCAAGCCATGCGAGCTGTTATCGCCGAATCCATTGTCACTAACGTCTGACTGCATGTGCGGCGAATGGCTGTTGGCTACCTTGGGGTTATTCGGCAGCGAAATGATAGAGTCGCAGGGCGTCCGGGGCCCGACAGAGTCGGACTCATTGGCTGAGTCAATGTCCCGCATTGTAGCCGAAGCAATGCGCCCGGGTCTGGATTTTTGCCTGCGAGAGCTCTTGCGGGGGATGACGAAGGCGTCCGTGCCAGGCGACGGAACAGTAAGACTGCCATGGCTAATGGCTGATCTTAGGATCTGCCCGTTCGGCGTTGATCCAGCGCGAGAGGCGCTGCCACGACTAGGAAGTGTTGCAGACTTGATAACACCCGGCTTTGGCACACTGACCGCCGGGTCTTTTGACGGTTCAATTTGGCTCGGAGTTGAAAGTGGCTGGGAGACAGGTTGGGAAACAGCCAGTATGTTGCCAGTACGTGGAGACGCAGGAGCCACCAGAGGAGAAAGCGACACCACAGTATTGTGTGCCGGGCTTGTGACTCTGAGTTTCTCCTTGCGGTTGTTGACAACATCTTCAGGGGGAGGTCTGGATAGAGATCTTCTAAACGCAGCCCGCGCGGCATCTCTAAAGCCACGACGCGGTACGGGCGCGGGCGCAGGTGCAGACGCTTTCGAATTCGCACCCTTGATCTTGTCTTCCAAGGGGGCAACAATGGTGACAGTCGGCGCAGCAGGGATGACATTGGTGGGCTTCATCGGCGTACTCGGAAAGCTTGTCATTGCAGGCGGGCCAGCATTGGATCGGGAACTAAAAGACCGAGGACTCTTGGGCGACTTGGGAGTCTTGAGACCGAGGTCGGGCGGGCTGTACGGCTGGTTGAGGGCGCCCAGGAAGTCGGTAGACGTCGGTGAAGTGGGGCTCGAAAGCGAAGTCATGGTGACCGAATCGGGAACAGACGAAGAGACAGAAGACCGGTGCTTTGATTGCGAAGCGTCTCTCTTCCAGCCCAAAAACGATAGGCGCTTAGACTTTTCGTGGTCTTGGGTTCTGCGACGGCCACGAGACTCTTCAGTCGACGTGACAGAAGGAGTGGCCATAGCCTGCTTTTTGGGGTCAAGTTTAGTCAGACGGTTGGGCTCTCTGTAAGTCTTACACATTCCAGGGTTCTCGATAATCCTGGGCTCGGGCCCACTCAGATCGGTAACAGGAATTTGTATTTCTGAAGGAGCAGTCAACACTGGAATGGAAACGTTGGAGGTCATGGTGTTGGATCGCTCCCTGCGACGAGAGAGGTCGAGAGATGAGCGAATGCGGTCGGCAATGGAGCGAGATCTGCTGCGAGGCTTGGAAGTGGAATCGCGACGTGGCTTTTCGCGGCCTTGGCGCTGAGTATCAGAGGACACCGAGGTTCTGGAAACACTGTACGGTGACTTTTCAAAGTTTAGGTAAGGTGTTTTGGAGGCAGACGGCGGAGGCTTTACAAGCTTGGCAGACTTGGGTTGTTTCTTTTGAGGTGCGACCGTTTCCGGTGTGGTGTATTTAGTGTCAGACTCGCGATGATGGTGTTTCTTTTCTTTTTTACTTTGTTCCCGGCGGCGATATCCCTCCCAGCTTGGTGATTGGCAGATAGATGAGTCGTCAGAGTCGTGGTCTAGCGCATAGGGCATAGGCGGGGCCTTTCTCTGGGAGCGACGGCTCGAAGTTGCTCCAGGCACAACTGAAGGAGACTGGGACTGGGACTGAGGTGTGCGGTAGGTAAGTGGGAGAGAAATGGACAACGGAGTACCGGCAACAGTGCGACGACGTTCTTGGGCGGTAAGAGGAGAGACAGAAGTAGAGGCAGAAGGAGAGACGCAGGCGGCAGAAGAAGACACTTGCGATGAGCAAGAGCGATAATGGTTATTCAAGGGAGAGCGAGACTCCTGGGGTTGAGAAGTTTGCGAGCCCGGTTGCATCCTCTCAGCCTATATAAGTAATACTAAGTCAGCATTGATGTGGTACTTTGGTTAAATTGTGTGTGAATGCTATGTTGTTTTGTTCTGATAGAGAGGAGGGGTCGGACTCTCCTCCCCTCTGAAACCTGCGATACATGGGGCTGACTTTGAATCCGAGTGATAGCTTTGAAAAGAAGAAAACATGATTCCGACCCAACCGTTGCTTACAAGCTATGCGATTCGATGATTCGACGTGATGCGCTTGCATCAGTCTTTGTTCGTGTGGCCCACCATGCGATGCTGGGCTACCCGATGGCTAATGCGATGTGATGCGCTGCACTGCGATGTATTCCAACATAAGCAGTGAAACTGACGGGCTTTTCCCTCTTGACAGGCGAGATGCGTCCGGTTTTTATTTATATATATATATTTTTTTGAGAGTAGGAAAAAACTCAGAGAGGCCACTAGAAGCGAAGCGACAACAGGGAGACCAGCTGACAGAGTGAAACTGGCGCGTTAAAAGTGCAGTAAAGGGAAGCGGCCAGTTATCATGAAGGGTAGGGTGGGTTCACAGGCCGAGACATGGAGAGGAAAGAAGGGCAAAGCAAAACCAGGGGCAAACAAAAGAAAAAAACGTAGTAAATCAAATTAAAAGAAGAAAAAAAAAAGACTTGCCTTGAGTTGCCGCTCCAGGTCGAGGATGCGCTGCAGATTGTCGAATTGTTCTTGTTGTAGTGATGCTGGGAGATTCGTTGAAGATGGTTGTGTCTGGTAGGCAAGATGCTGATTTTGGTGGTGATTCTGCTGCTGCAGGAAAGAATAGACGGCTTGGGCGGCCATTTTTGCTGTGGATATCGGCGAATATTGAGAGCCAAAAACTTGGACGATGAGACCCGGGACCAAAGATTGATTTGATTGGCAATGCGTTGGCTGGCTGTTGGTGTGGGCTGCAGATACTTTGTGTACAACGAAAATGCGATAGTAGCGGCCCAATAGTACAGGTTCTTTAGTCTCTGTTCTGGTTGGCCGCAGCTGAGGCTGACTTTTGGTGCTGCTGATAGTAGAAAGCCGTGATACGAGCAGGGCAAAACGATGCAACCAAAGATGCATGCAGTGAAGTGCGATGCGGTGCGGTGCAGCTCAATGGAGTTCAGTGCAGATACACCCAGCTTAGTGCAAAATGAGGCACGATACGGCAAAGTAAAAGAGAGGATAGGATAGGTAAGGCAAAATAGCAACAGGCCGAGTATGTTGCAGATGTAAGTGAGTGGTGCAAAACCAAAAAAAACCCCCCCCAAAAAAAGAAAGGCAATGCAACCCAACAGTGTACAACAAAGTAGAACGAAGACCTCCTAGAAATACGGTAGCGCTGCACTCGAAGACGGGCCAAGTCCAAGTACGTCGTATATACTTAAGCAAGTGCAGACAGACAGACGTACTGCGTACAAAAGATGCCTGTACCGATGTAGGTGTGTATGCCGTATACTGTAAGTGAGTAGTACACGCACAATTCTTTGAGATCCGAGCGTATTGATTGTTTTAGTTCAAACGGCAGCGCAAGCCGGGGCTGAATGAAGCTGATTTGAAGGCCGGAGCTGAATTATTTAGGCCCGTGATTTATCAGCATAGCACAGCAACAGCAATGACGGCTGAAAATCAAGCCGATGACCAGCTGGATGGCGAGTAAATAGGCTATAGCTGGACGAGCGTGTCTTTTATAGCAATCGTGTGAGCAGATAAATCATAGTACTAATGATGAAGATTGATTGGCTGCGTGGGGTTATAAAAGATAGTAAACAAAACAAGTTCCGCTTTCCCCCCTTTGGAATTAAAAGATGCAAGTAAGAAAGGTGACGAGGAATTACTGAGCCAACCAGCTAAACAAGAAGAAGAAATGAGGATGGAGAGAGTGAGTGAAGGGAAAAAAAGAAAAGATGGTGAAATTTTGCTGGAATACGAGAAAAAAAAGAAAACGAGTGTGGGCAATCAGCAGATACTCTCAGGAGTATAAGAAGAGGCAAGAACGCAGCAAAGACGGTGATGGGCGAGGATGGAAGGAGGGAGAAAAGAAGAAGTAAAGAAGTAAAGATTCAAGTAGAGGAAAAAAGAAAGAGAAGAAAAGGTCACCATGAGAATAAAAGGAAAGGAAAATGAGAGTGAAAGAAGAAAAGATAGAAAGAGCGGGCCAAGTTAGAGAGCAAGCATGTGAAGTGTGCGGTATGAGCTGGGTTTAGATGGAGTGACTACTCATTTAGGTGATGTGAGATTTCTTTTGGTCATTTTATTCATTTTTGTGAAGGTAGTATTATCCATTTTTGTTCCTTTTGTCGATTTCAAATCGGCGCTAGCCAAAGTCAAGGCCAAAAAGACAAAAAAGATGATGCTGATATGTTTAATGCAGGTTGACATGGATAAAAAAAAAAAGATGCCGAGCCAGGCTAGCTTTAGCTTCATTCTCTTCCTGTTTAGTAGCATCTAGCGAAGCCAAACATGCTTGCAGGTTGTTACCATTTGCTACCAAGTTGGCAACTACTGGCTTGGGAAAGGAGCCACCAGCTTCTATTGTTGGAATCCGCACTTTCTCTAGTTCACAAGTCGTGATTCTTGTTTTCTGGGTAACTGCACCTGAAGGAAATTGCAAGCAGCAACACAAAGCAAGCCGCAGTAGGTGCGTTTCCGTTGTGTAAGTTGTCATTGGCAGAAATAGTTGGCTGGATTAGCAAAGGTAGGCGGCATGTCAATGATATTGACTTGCTGAAGATCGGCAACTACTGGGACTAACAAGCTGCTTACTTTCTTTTGGAACAGCAAAAACCAAGGAAGGAAAGAAACAACAAGGGAGAGGCGGTAAGAAAAGGTAAAAGTCAGGAACGGAAAATGTGCGTTGTTGTTCGTTTGCCCCTCATATCCCCCTTTCAAATTTCACCAGAGAGCATAAAGGCCCAACAAATGGCAAGTCGCGGCGTTAGAATTAATGGCAGTGATGTAGCAGGACGTTTTGTGGCTTTTTTTTTCTCTTTTTCTTTTTTCCTTTATTTTGTTTATTTTTTTCCCCCTTTCATGAGTGTCGGTTGTTTGTTGTCTGCAAGAGTCTAATAAGAGAGAAAAACAAGAGGTCCTTGTTTGCTTTGTTGAATTTTTGGGTTGCACAGAATCAAATTTGTTGCTGCTCTGACCTGGCAGGCCGTTGGACGTTGCGTGACGTTTGGCGATTTATTGTTGGCCGGATGGCTGGTTGATGAAGCCTTTAGCCACTTGGGTTGAAATGAGAAGAAGACGATGATATTCAGAAACTAAAGAAGAAAGAGAAAAAAAAAACCAACAAAAACTAACGGCACTTTTGCTTTATTAAAAACCGATAGCCAGCGCATACATACTTTTTTATAGGTGGTGAGACTAACATCTTGGGAGACGGGCCAGGTTAAGCCAGGCTAGGGCTGATCTTTTCATCGCCGTTATATTGTTAACGAGGATTGATGTATACTAGTTAACAAACATTCGTTATTATGAGAGTAATGAATATAACAAAAACATTCATTATTGTGTGGAAGCAGACTCTGCCCGAGCCTTCTTGCCAGAGCCAAATATTTACCAACATCTACTTTCAGTCCTTGTTCGGAACGCCGGAACTAACAAAAGTCCAACGACCTGCCGCGCTTGCTGGGGCATTATATGGGATTCCGCCATCTTGGATTTTGCTTTCTGCAGCCAATACGAGAATCTTTTATTATCCGGGGCCCCACTGAAGAAGCTTGGACTGACTGGATGTGGGTGGATTTGACGAACTGCCGACTTACTTAAGTACTTGAGTAAGTACTTAGACAGAGGCCGGAGTTTATAGGGTTCGAAATTGATCGTTTGCAGATAGAATCGCATAGCTACCATTAAAAGCCTTAAAGGCGGAAGTGACGAAAATGAGCCCCAATTTCTCAAAATCTGCAAGAGGAAGCAAGTTGCTGCAAAGACACAAGCAGACAAGTCAGTTCAAGCCCAAAGTCGGTCCAGCTGGCTTGGGCGGAGTCCTGGTTTGTTCGGTTAGCTCGAAGTTATTTTTTTATTATTTTTATTTTTATTTTTTTTTAGTGGAAAGAAGGAACTAGAAACAGAAGCAGAGGGAAAAAGAGGGAATAAAAAATAAGAAATAAAAGAGAGAAAAGGCAAGTGGAAAAAGAAAATACGAGCCGTCAGTCGGTCATCACATCACACAAACTTCAATCAGGTTGGCCAATTTGGCGGGGAACAATAATTAATTATCCTTTTGTGCCTCCTCTGTGCTGTGCTGTGCTGTGCTGTGCGGCTTCTATCGGAAACTGTAGAGTGAAACTTGCAGAACGCAGTTGGCTTAGTTAGATTCCAAGACATTTTCTCCCTGGTAATTTATTTATTCCACATTCTTACTTACTTCAAGTACTTGACATGAACACTATTAGTTAGTTAACACTGAAATTAGCACCGCTGCAATAGCACCGCCGCAGCTAGCACTGACTGCAGTTAGCACTAGCAGTCCCATTCATGTGACGTGTGCGCCAAAAATAGAAGCACTTTCAGCGTGGCCATCTTTCTCTGTTGCCTCTGCAGATACGGCTTCTATTCACTGGCTGGCCTGAATTGTGCATATCAGCAACAAGAACCGTCCCGTCGGAAAAAAAAAATTCACTTGCAAATTCGTATACGAGATTCCTAGAGATGGAACTTTGACTGACATGTCAACAATCTTACCATAGCCAGCCAAAACGATTTAAAAAAAAAAAAAAAAAACACGCCCGTTGCAGGGTTGCCTCCAGACTTGGGTTACATAGAACTACAAGACGACACAACCTATACGTATTGCACATGCCTTTGACAAAAAGAGTGCATTCTTTGCTCTTGTTTAATGATCCCGCTTCTCAAGCTTTTTTTTTCTTTCTCGTTTTCTCGTCTTGTCTTTTCTTGCTCTTGTCTCTGATTCTGGTCGGCTTTAACTTGGTTGCATGCAGCCGCCATCCTTAATACCTGCAATACGAGAAATTGGCGGTCGCTGAGCGAGCCACTAATGCAGCCAGGCTGCAGGCTCAGCTTATACTACTGCAGAGTAGTAGCAAAATGCGGCAGGGTTAGTTTGAGTCAAGTCATGTAGGGTTAGACTATAGAAAGCAAGCCTTCTAGGGCTAGAAAGCGCAAAAAATATGACAGATGCATCCAGTACCTGGTGCCTTTGCCAACTCACACTTGGCTGGCATGCCATTATGGCACAAATTTCACCTTTTCGCCTGTCGCTTGTGACTAGGCCCCTCTGCCCTCTGTGTCCCGCTCATTCCTTTATGCCTTCGTGATGTACTGTATGTACTATTTGTATGCGCAAGGTGTATGTACTCTGTAGCGGTCCTAGCCCTGTGGGTATCACTATTTCGCCCTGCGTCTACGGAGTACATCTGCATCTGCACCTGCACCCGCATCTACACCGTTACTGTTACCAAAACCTCTTGACTGTATTATTCACCTCTGTCCGCCCCATGTCTTTTATCACGTCTCGTGACCCGAGAGCGTAGAGAAACTGCAAACACAAGGAGAATAACCCACCATGCGCGTAAACGTGTGCCATTTGTCGTCCACCCGCTAACTCTATTGCATTCATCGACTTTGACGGCAGGGCAAGTCCTTGAAAAGCTGACGTTAAACAAGTTCGCTGGATATATTCGAATCCGGAACAGCGGCGACGTCATTTTGATGAACCCTACAGGACTTGGGCTCGTCATCCCTGTTTCTGGGATCATTAAACCCTAGACCCTAATACAGCCAGCGACTTCACGTCTGCATCATGAGTCCAATGCTTCTTTGATAAGATCCGATAATTCCACTCCTTTCAGTTTCTCGCAGTCTCAACGAATACTACAAAGTCCGCTGGCTCTTCCATGTCGGGGCTCTAGATATGGTAATGGCTTGAGAATCTCCGCTACGTAGCAACCGTTGGGGTCTAGGAAACGTTGAATCTAACGTTTTTCAAACTCACAGTACACTTCAACGATCTGAACGTTCGCTGGCAACTGCTAAGAGCTACAGAATTGCCTTTTGTGCAATGACGCCAAGACTCAAAGTCTACTGGCTCTTTCTTTGCGGAGTTCCGGTATCTGTGGAATCCCGAAGATAACTCCCGCTGTATTTCTCCCGAACGACAAAGCCCGCGCTCGAGCATTCCAGTTTGAATAGCAGGAGCCCCAAACGCTACCACCAGATCCGCAGGACACAAGCCCCACAAAGGGAAGAACAAACTCCGCCCGGGGAAGCTACATATACCCGTGTGTCCCAGAACTCCGGGGCGACAAATCATAGGATCCATTTCCCCGCAACTCACTGCCAATACAGAAACTCCGTAACGAAATGACGCCACTTGATGCAGAGTCATTAGTAACTTGCAGATAGTTGAGCATCTCGCGCCGAGAACAGCGTAATCTCTATCCTCTCGGCCCAACACGAATCAGGCAGCGCAGCACACCGGCATACAAACAGCGAGCGCGTCAACTTGCGAATTCTCCCAGTTGCCTCTTAGCCGCCGGGCTTGAATGCTTCTTTCATTTCTAGTGCGAGTTTCCGGTGCGATGGACGCTCGCTGGTTTCTTGGAAAAGCTGCAGTCAGGCGATTGGAAGCCAATGACGTGAGTACGTGGATAGTATTGAATTCGTATTGATAGTCCCGCGCGGTTGAGCCGACCGCATCGCGGTCACATTGTATTGATGCTGTGAGACTAAGCCAAGTTGTAGCGAGATTCGTTTCTCCGTTTGTAGATGGAAGTGATTACAGCGGCGGCTAAGAACGGCTGTTTAGTACCCTTGTATTCCGGGTCATGTTGTATCAAATGTCTTGAATTACTCGTTGAAATGGCTGTGGTCGTGTCTACCGTCGAGTCAACAAGGAAAATTGCGTGTCGATTTTAATTCCATCGTGAAATTGAATTATTGCCTTACCGCGATTGAATCGACAGCCGAATCAGCTAAGTATGTTGTTATTCTCGAGTCGTACTAAATAATTGAAATGTGGGCTTTTATTGGATGGAGAGACTTGGTCTGAAAAAAGTGAAGCTATCGCCAGTTTTGCCAGCCTGCCACTAGGCTATCAAAAATATGGGACAGGCAGCATCCATTCTATAAGTTAGGGCTACAATCATCAAAGTTTAAAGATACATTTAAATGAACTTTTGAGATTTTTTTTTTAAAAAAAATCGATCGATCATGTCATGTCTGCCGCGCTTCGGATCGAGGGTCTAGTTATCGAGTTCTGGCCCGGGGTATAAAGTAACGAGCAAGAGTGGCGATTAGCATACCATGTGTGACTGTGTAGACAGAAAAAAGACACCTTGACAAATATCATAACTTGATTGCTCTGATTGCTTGTGACTTTTGGGGTTGATGGTTAATGGTGTAGACGGATGTGACGTGAGGCTGTTGAAACTACGCAGAGTGTCAGATCTGGAACTGCGAACACGGCGTCATTAGGGTTCTCGTATCAGTGCCGATAAAGACACAATATTTGCTAGAATTGCAGCGGTCATCGAGAGCTCAAACCAATTCTATCGTCAACGATAACTCGCCAAAAAAAAACCAATGGCGATGATATCCCGAAGCGCCGGGTTAAACGGCCGCTTGGTATTCCTCCGAAACTGTCGGGCATTTTCACCTTTCAATACCAAGATCAACGAAAAGCGCTAACCTGCCTTGCTCCTATTTTTTCCTTCTCGGAGAGATTCAGAGCAACGAATGTTTTTTTTTGTTTGTTGGCGGGGAAGGAGGCATATTTGTCGCCTGCCTTGTTTGTTTTGATTTCCCGCTGGGGGATATAGTATTTATACCTCATTTTCTGCTGTCTTCTTCTTTCGCTTTATTTCCTCCTCTTCTATACCTTCATCAACGACTTCTTTTCTTTTTTTGACTCGTGCCCGCGACTTCACAGCACAGTTAAAATTCTTCGCTTCTCTGTGTCGTTTGTCGACATCGGAAAATCTCAACTGCATCCATCGCTTGGTCTTGGTTGCAGTCGGAATTCGGGATCACGTCATCAGGTCCAACGTCAGCTGCTACAGTCAACATGCATTGCCTGTGGTTGCTGTCTCTGTTTCTCATGCCATGGGCGTTGGCTGAGAACTATGTTACGACCATGACAGTCGTACAGTGGCCGGTTCAAACGGCTGCCGCTTCCGCTCTACCACCAGTTAAGCCTCTGACCGCCGTCTTTACCCCGCCCTGTGGCCCCGTCATTGAGGCCAGCCAGATGAAAATGCCGGAGTGTGTGGCTCCTGGAATGTCTGAAGTGTGGAAATATGGTGGCTTCTTCTCGCCTGGTGTTTGTCCTGCTGGATACATGACTGACTGCCAGCGTACGGAAAACAGAATCAGTGAGATGATTTCCGTGCGGCCCGGCGAAACCATGGCGCTATGCATCCCGATGTAAGTTCCATTCAGTCTTTTGAGAAGCGTGACGATGCTAATGTTCGTTTTTAGCGGGTGGACGTGTTTCGGAGCGATGCCAACCAATGTGGCATTTTACATCACGACGGATGGGGCCTACACGGCCCCGGCATTTGAGATTCGATGGCGTGAGCAAGACGTCTCTGTTATCCATCCAGGTGAGTACTGATTGGCACGAATCAACAAAGAGCCAGTTTGACTAATTATGTGGTAGAATCGCAGCTGCCGAGTACCCTCGAGACCCGATCAGCGTCTTCCGATCCAGTCCTGACTGCAAATAGCGCCGAGACCAACGCACCCAACAGCTCTTCGCCCAAAAAGACCAGCGGCGGTTTAAATCAGGGCGAAGCAGAGTCCACTGGTACTGGCGAAGTCATAGGCATCATAGTAGGCCTTTGTTTTGCTTTTGCTATGGCTTTGCTTTTCATCTGGTGTTGTATGCATGACTGTGAAGGGGGTGACTGTTTGTCTGGGTGTTGCACTAGATTCACATTTACTGGGAATGCTCGGTCTCGTTTGTATTCCCCGGGTCTTCTGGATATGTCGGAGCCTTCAGATGCGCCGACAGTAGATACAGCGGGGAGACTAAATCTGGACATGTCTGAAAGGTTGGAAGCAGAGACGTCTGGGCCGGGGCCACACGGGAACATATCAACACAATGGTAGCTGATGAGGGGTTTCGCTAGAGAATAGTAGATATATGAGCCTCTGATGGTATCCTCAGCCTCCTTGGTGTTTTGAAATTCTGAGTGTGTTACGTGAGATTTGAGCGCTGCTTGGTGGCAGCCGGCAACAGCTGCAAAGCATAAGCCTCGATAGCTCAGTTGGCAGAGCGCGACACTAGTAATGTCGAGGTCAGCGGTTCAAATCCGCTTCGAGGCAACCTTTTGGTGGTTGTAGACCGGCAAATGAGCTGTTGTCTTTTTGAATGTTTGCTTGGTGTAGCGATGTTCAAAAAGGTCACCAGTACGAGTTCTTTGTCGTTCTTTTTTGTCATAATGGCGAATGTATCAAGGGTAGTTCCTTTGTTAGGGTTAGCAGAACCTCTTGATAACACGATCAACACGAAGGCAACCAATCCCGTCATGAGACCGTTCCTGGCATGAAATTTGCTTTTTCTAGTTTCCAGCTTGCAAATATTGTATCTTACAGCTCCCCGTTTGTGCGTTGCCATGAGGTAATCTATATTACGAACTTGGCAAGATGCCCAAAGAAGATAAAGTGGGCATCAGGAGAAGAGCGCAGCCAATAAGTGTTTTTGTTCTAGGGCCGTATCTGACGGGAAATATAAAAAAAAAAAAAGGTACCCAAGTTGAGCTTCTTTTTTCATCTTTTTTCTTCTGTTTTTTTTTCTTTTTTTCTTTTCTTCTTTTCCTTTGTTTCGCAATGGGAGCCGGCGCTGGTCTCTTTTTTTTTTTTTTTTTTTTTTTGGCTTTTTGTGTTCATTAAATATGGGCTGATTAGGAGGAGGTTGTTTGCATGACATGCGTTCGTTTCAAGAGAAGAAAGAGGAAGATGCACGCAGGTAAAGCCATGGCGGGGTTACACGGTTGGTATGCATCATCAAGATATGTTATGCAGTGTTACATTGGGGTGTCGGAGTGCAGGTAGTAGTAGTATCAGGATCATGGTATTTGGACAAGAGATTGAGTGTCTCTTGGTTTTGGTAGAAAGAAAACAAAGATTTAGTTCCCTAGGCCATGTAATGCTAGGTGGAAACCCGAGAAAACCAAGCACGAAAGACATCAGGAAAGATAACACATTGAATCTTGACACCAAAATAGCTCATAAGAGTACTTATGACTACATTGATCTATCGATAAGTTATTATCAAGTTGGAGATTAGCAGATAGTACTATAGGTGGGAGCCCACTGTATATAGTTGGCGCCCAGGAGAGCACATGACCTTGAAGTGGATAAAGCGAGTGCTAGCTTTTTTTGTTGTGTGAGTAGAGTATCTAATAGATAGCATAATCCCTGAAGATCTGTAGCGAAAGCTAAATAGACCTTGTCCTGACCGTCCCTTGAGCCAGTTAGTGTTAATAAAAAGGCAAAGGCAAACTCTTCTGCAATGCCATTAAGCAATGAACTTTGAAAGTAGAGACCGGCTCCCCTATTTTGCTGATAATGGAATGCTTTCTGGGCACTCCCTAGACAAGACCAGATTCTTCTTAGTGACCCCTCCACTAATTAGGTGCCTAGAATAACCGACAGTGGGAAATGGCGTTTATTGTAGGGTCTTTTATGGGGCACATTGACTTGCCTTTCTGATGTTGGCACTAGTGGTTATAGTGGTTATTATTATTGTCGCTGCATGATTGATTGAGTTCCGACTCCGTACGGAGAAAATAGCCCACTCAAGAGGAACAACTTGAGTAACCCCCCCCCCCCCCCCCCC
>LKBB01000005.1:265213-283372 GCA_001513885.1 Thielaviopsis musarum
AAAAAAAAAAAAAAGAAAAAAAAAGAAAAAACAACGAGGTTCTGGAAATAAATGACGGAGCAACTGTTAGCCAAGATCAAACTGCCTTTTTTTCACCCAAATTTTATTGCTTTTATTTCTGCCCTGCGTGCTCAAGTTTTTTTTTCTTCTTCTTTTTTGGCACTGTTTAGCCTTGACGGTTAAGCCGAAGACAGATAACTACCAACGTGACAGCAGGAAGCACAGTTTCCCTTAGTCCAATCGCTATAGCCTTGTAGTCCGGATTGTCGTTAGTAATACTTTGGGTAATACTACGTAGGAATTTCCTCTGTATGACTTTCTTGGTCTCTTGTTCAATGGTAGCTGAACTCTGGGGTTTTTGTGCCGATTTAGTCGGGCTCGCTATCTATTGTTGTTGTGGTATGGCAGAGAAAGATACAGAGAAAACAACGCTTGTCTCGTCGCTGCTGGCTGATGGAGGTTCCGAGTAGCTTATGCCTAAAGATTGTGCTGTTGCACTCAGCTGCGCGTTATGTAGTAGTTTTCGAGGCTCTTGGCAACTTTAGGCCGATCTCGTGCGTCTGGAGGCGTCGATATATTTATGTCGCGCGAGGAGGAAAGACGGAAAAATAAAAGATCAAGAGAGAGAGAGAGAAAAACAACCGGCCTGCCACTGATCTTTTCAAGTCAGGAATGTACTTCCACGATATCGATCGGATGAAAGCCAGAACGATAATTTGGTTCAACAAGAAAATGAATAGAAAAAAAAAAAGAAACCAATGTCGCAGCGCCAGACGCCTAAAAAAAGAAAAAGGAGGAATTTAATTCTAAACAAATGCAACTCTGCCGTTTGGTAGCATGCAAGAAGCTATGATCACCATTTGAGACAGGCGACTTTTCTGGCGCTTGTATTTTTCTTTTACAGGATTTTCGCATGCGCTTCTGCTCTGTTATTTCGTACTGTACAGTAAAAGCATGGATGGGTAGTAATGCAAGCAGGCAAAAATGGTACTCGGTACATAGCGTTTAGTGTACTTGCGCAGTGATTTGTGGGTTGCTGGTACCTGAAAAAGAGGAACAACAGGGGCCCTGTTTTGTCTCCGCATATATTTGCTTAGTGCTAAGGGTAGGCGCAAGATAGAGAGAATAAGAATAAGAGAAAGAGAAAGAGAAAGAGAAAGAGAAAGAGAAATAGGTCGACATTATGGTTCTTGGCACCTGCGCAAAATCCCCCCGGAAAAACCTTGACCGCTAAAACGTGAGGAAAAAAAATAATACCCCAAATTTGTCAAAGAAAGAACCAAACACGCAAGGAAAACAGCAAAGAAGGAGAGACAAGTAAACAGGGGGCCAGCGTTGGTTGCCATGCGCGCTAAAATGGCCCAGGCCTACAGAGGCTTTTTAGGCCCTCCAGTTGCTGCAACGGCCAAGAAATCCGGGCTAATCCACAGCCAATTTTCTCTTATTCCTCTTTTTTTTCTTTTCTTTTCTTTTCTGTTTTTATTTTATTTTTCCCGCCTGTCACGCCTGCAATGCCCTTGTCTCCTACCCCTGCTCCATGGCGCCTTTTATGGCAATTCCTTACATTTTGACCCTCCCCAAGATAACTTTTAGTAGACGGACGAGGCAGATTGATTGATTGATTGATGGCTACATAAGGATTCTCTTTTTTAGTCTGAGGAACAGGGGCAACTATTTCGTCAGACGCACATGGACTTATTATACGTAGATCAACGACCCAGCCATTGCCTTTCTGCTGTGATCGCACCATGTCGTTAAAGGCATGGCCTGGACATCAGACTTTTCATCTTGCTCTCTTTCTACAGCACCGGCTGTCTTTGTCTACTGCTAGTAGTAGCGAGTCACAAGCCATTTTCCATCCACAAAAATACCAAGCAGCAAAAGATCCTAGATTTTGTTTGTGGTGACTCCAGAGTACGAGTTGTTGTTGTTTACGCACAAGAAAAGAGCACAAGAGCGTACAAATTGGGAGGCCATTGTCGAATAAGGAAAGCCTGGAAATCATAAAGAAAAAAAAAAAGAAAAAAAAGAAAAAAAAGAAAAAGAAAGAAAAAAAAAGAAGAAAAAAAAAAAAAAAAAAAAAAAAAAAAAAAAAAGAAAAAAAAAAAGACGTTGCAACCAATCAACGGAAGAAATTCACATCCCCGCAACCATGTCAGCCAGATAAAACCAACATCTTGTTCCTTCTAGCGACGGCGTTAAAGCCAAGTTAGTAAAGAGGAAAAAAGGTGTGGACAAAATAGCCAACGAAAACTAAACTAACACTATGTACTTATCATGGCTTAGTCTTGGACTGGGGAACACGCAAGCTTTGGGCTGATTTTACTCTTATGTTTTCTCGATCATGTTTCTCTCAGCTCGCCGTGAGGCCATCTTCACATGAAAGAAGTTATAGCCCAAAGAAGTTGTGACTTGCTTCTGTTGCTTTGAGCGGTGGTTGCCTTTTTCTTCTTTTCCTACCGTCTTCTTTCCCTACCGTCTTCTTTCCCTACCGTCTTCTTTCCCTATCGTCTTCTTCTTTCCCTACTCTCTTATTCTTGTTCTTGCTTTTTTCAACTGGCTCATTCCTGATCAGGAAGATATTTACCTACATAGTTCATGCCTGCCCTTCTTTCCACTCTCTCTGCCCACTTTCCTGCTTTTATTCATTCTTTACCGACAACTCTCTCGTTTGCTCTATTTCACAGCTATTTCTTCTTGCTGCGCAGCCTTTTCCACTTGTCTCTTCTCGTGATCGGCTTCAGCCTTTTTTCTTGGGCCCCATCGATTCTTTCCTTTTTGCAACACCAACCGATTTTCATTTTCTTTTGTTTTTGATGCTTTTTTTTCTTTTCTCTTCTTCTTCTTAATACTTTCTTTTTCTTTTCTTATCATTGTCTTCTTTTTTTAGTTCATAGTTTCATCCATCTTCCCTTGGAAGCCTTTTCTGCTCAGCTTAGTCGGCCTTTTCTCATTTCAAATTGCCATTGTTGTTCGTGTTGTGCTCGACACATTCGCACAAGAACGAGAAAAAGAACAAAATAGGACACAAAGAGACCATTTCGCCGGCCCGCCACTGTTTTCCTCCCTTCTCTCCTCTCATTTCTTCCCCGGAAATTCTTAAGGCTCCTGCGCTCAATAACTCATAGACTTGGGCTAGACCTAGACCGGACTAGGCGCGAAGCCGTACTTTACAGGTTGTCTCTACTCGTTTTCTTCTGCTTCCTGTTGTTCTTGTGCGCCCTCGACTCTCCATACCAAACCTGCCGCACTTCTCGCTTCTGCTGCCAACCACACAAGTACAAAGGCCCGACCCTGTCCTGCATTGTCGCATAATCTCTGGTTCTAGCAGCGCAAAGCAACTAGCCAACCCCATTACGGAATTCTCCAGCCCGCCTTCCTGTCTACCTCCATCTGCCATCGGTCTTGGTAAGTTGTCCCTTTTCCGGTTGCGCCTCTTCTACCATACGTAAACTTGCCAGCCCGCTCGTTGTCCGTGTATTCGTGCATCTTAGTATCTGCATTTACGTCTGCATCTGAATTACACTGCACCTACCGCATGTCATTTTCATGCCCTGCTTTTGGTCCGCCCTCTCATTCTCCAATACTCTACTATCGGCTCCTCCCAGGGGACTGTGTCCTGCTATATGTTCATCTCATATAACCTATCGCCAAACCCTCAGCCATTCTCGTCTAATCCTACTCGTCACTACGATTTTCTGAAACGCTTTTGCTAATGTTCATTTTCTCGTGTTCCTGCAGACTTTGACTGCCGCTCTGCTATTTCTTTTGCTGCTGCTGCTGCTGCTGCCGCTCTACTATTTCTTTTCGTCAACTCAAGCCAAGTCAATCGATCGTCGCTATCGCCGTCTTTTCAGCTCTCGTAATCGCTCTGTATAACCGCTCGCATTCGCGGCCATTGAATTCTTCAGTTTTACTGTTTCGGCCTCCCTTGAAATTTATTCAATTCAAGCGGCATAATTAATCAATACCCCCGTCTGTCCGCCATCCACCGACAATACTATTTCCCATCCCCTGTTCTTTTCTTTCTTTTCTTCTTCGCTGAGCCCTGTCCGTCTTTCTGCGCACGAACGTCTTCCCTGCTCCTGGGGTCCCTTTTTGCGCTTCTTAATCCGGACCCTGTTCTGTCTTACTGGCTGAACCGCCTTCCTTGTTACCACTAGTACTTGTTCTACTCCTTTAAAGCTCTGCCAATCCCTCTGCACTACCTCGTCCAGACAAGCAGTTTCTTCTTCTTCTTTTTCTTTCCTTCAGTTGATTTCTTTTCTTCTCTTTTTTATATATATTTTTTTATATATATACCATTGGCTTTTATTTGCCTGCGCCTTTGTCCTTGACGCATTCAAACTTTCTGCTGTCAAAAATGAATTCTACTTCGCTTACCCAGCCTGCGCCTGCGGCTCTCCCCGAAACCAACGCCCATCTCGACACAGCTACTTCTCTTCGGCCTAGTAGATCTGCTGCCACTGATGCTAGCAGCGATGCAACTCTCCACGAAGAAAAGTATGCCAATGTTCAGACCACAGAGGTCCTTCTGTCGCCTACCCACGAACACGATGCCTCGTTCGACGTGGAGGCCCAGGCGCCCCGCAGCATGCGCAAGTCGATTACCATGAATCACTCGGATTGCCAAGTGTGGCCCGGCCAGGACCACTGGAAGCGCAAGGCCAAGGCTGCCAAAAAGGAGCGCTCGACATCTTGCCTTGCCAACCTCAGCAAACGCAACCGGATCATTGTCAAGGTCGCGCTTGGAATTCTCATTATTGGCATTGCCGTGGCTGTTGGCTTTGGTGTTAGCAAGCCTCTGGGCGCTCCTATCTGGGGCGACAAGAGCTCCAACTGAGAGGGCGGACTGCCCGTATAGCGGAAGAAAAAAACCCTATAGGCCTTGGCTTTGAGACTCCAAGAGCACTGCCCGTCCCCGTTGCCCTTGCTGCATCGATGGAATTCCGGGCTGGGCGTACTGAAACACCTGAGAATTGCACGGTCGCGGCAGACTCTCGAGCTGCCGCCTACCAGCTGGTATCGGGCTCTTCTCTTCCCTTCCTTGTTTCTAGTTTCCGGAGTGAGACTAGAGATGAGCTTCCAGTCTCTCTGACCTACATTTATATCTATTCCCACGTGCGGTGCTCCTTACGGCCAGCACCACGATATCGTCACTATTTCTACCTACATCATTGCGCATTCCTTGTGACCCGCGGAATTCACGCCTCGGATTCCTCACTTGACGAGTATCCATTGCCGCGAGGCAAGACGTCCACTGCCACGGCGTTTACTGGAATCTCATGTCTTTCTTATTCCACATTGTATATATATTTCCTCCTTTTTTTTTCTTTCTCTCCCTCTACTACGACAGCTTGTTACTAGAGGCTACATGCGGTTACGCTAGGCTACTGGTTCCAGCATGACCAGTTGCCCCTGACGTTGATGTTTTTTTTTTTCTTTTTTTGTTCTTGGGTTTGATGGCGTTTTTGGAATAAGTAATCTGTTACTTTATTGGTTACATGTGTGTTTCTTTTGCTGGCGCGGAGTTTGTCGTGTCTCTTTGTCATTTCTTTGGTGGCATTCTATTATTGTTCACGTTGGGTACATTTACATTTTTTTTTCTTGCTCTTGGAGTGCAACC
This sequence comes from Thielaviopsis musarum, assembly GCA_001513885.1. Taxonomy (NCBI): domain Eukaryota; kingdom Fungi; phylum Ascomycota; class Sordariomycetes; order Microascales; family Ceratocystidaceae; genus Thielaviopsis; species Thielaviopsis musarum. The sequence goes on from LKBB01000005.1 coordinate 270,840, forward strand.
GTTTGACTCTTTTGCCATTGGGCGGTATTATCGAAATAAAAAATGGCGTTTCTCTCTTTATTTAATAATTGTTGGGGTTTCTTTCTTGTGCAATTGGATGAGCTGCTTATTGTGGCATGAGGCAAGTGATTTACTTTCTGGTTTTGGCGGTCGCAAACACCATGATTTTAAAGCATGAACTTCCAACCAGATGGGGGGTGGTTTTTTTTTTTTTCTAGGTCAAAAAAGAAGGGGCAAAATGCATGACAATAAAGGCTAAAAACAGCACAGAAAGCAAAAGAGGCGAGGCACAGAGTGGCTATTGAAGGAGGCGGAGGCACACACGAAGAACAATCGGAATATCCTGGTCGTCGATCGAGAAATTGAATGACAACGGGGTAGTTAGGAACAAGAAAGTCGGTGCGGATGAATGGATGTTGTATTGATGATAATGGCGAGCACTTTCTGGTATAGTACTACTAATACAAGTATTCAAGGGCACAAAGGCCGGCTAAGCTGATGCTCGGTCGGCTATTTTTCTGGTTGGCTTTTTTTTTTATTGTCTTCTGGGAATATAAGTTGAATCAAGCTCAAGCAATTGATTTGTAAAAATAGAAGTTTGTCAGATATACGTGGTTTTAAAATGCCAAATGTAGGAAAAGAAAAATGAACAAAAAAAAAGAAACACGGCCTTTTTTTCATAGGTTTGTGGTGTAAGTTACCCATCACGGTTTAGTCAAGGACCCTTGCTTACTGCTCTTGGGCAGCTGGCTGACAGCTGTTGATTTCCAGAAGTGGTGCGGCGTTCTTGCCTTCCAAAGTCCTACTACTACTCCGTAGTAAGTATGTAGTACTCCGTAGTAGGTGTGGGAACAAATAAGCATATATCAGAATAGAACAGTCTGTGACAGTGAAGGCTTATCTAACTACTTTCCAATGCGATATATTCCGTATCGGTGGGCTGTATTTAGCCGGAGATATTCCGACAGTAGGTACTTACACTGTACATGTGCTCCAGGACAGACAGCGGGCATATAAACAGAGGCGAGGGGCCAGTTGTGCAATGCATGTCTAAGAGTAGTATCTCGAGATTGCATCTTTAACTTGCGTCGGGCGAGCGCAGACGAGGAAAGACAGACTGAGCCCCGAGGACAAGGACGTGAAAAAGCTTTGTGGAAAGGCAATGCGCTTGCTGCTGTTAGTAGTGGACGAGGCTCGCTTATATGTGTGCGGCAGCTATGGTAGGGCTAAGAGTTTGTCTACGGGCCGAACCATGGGGGGCACTATTTCAACTGCTGGTAGTAAAGCGCGCTCCGCCCTCGGGGCATCTTGTTCAAAAGTCCCCCCCTCCACGTCCCTCCACGTCCCTCAAATCAAATCAACTATCCTTCTAGATCCCCGCCTCTGTTAAGCGCTGTCAAATTAACCTTTTTTTTTTTGACAACAACAGCCGATGCTAATACCGGTAGTTGTTCCTGGGGCTAAACCTGTTGTGGGGCCAAATGTTGCAGCCAAGCTCCGGGCCTTCCGGGAATTTTCTGTGGATGAATTCCTTCATCTGGGGGGCTGATGCTGGTTATGTAATCCACCTTGGAGAGATATTACTTCGTAAATGCTTTGGTCCTTAATCATTACCAACTTCATCACCACATACAGCAACAAATCTTTTACAAAAAATCTTTAACAACAAATCTTTTACAACAAATCTTTCAAAAGTACCTAAATTCAACAAATCTTTCACAAAATCTTTCAAAAGTACCTAAATTCAACAAATCTTTTCTATATACAAGAAATTCTCACCCCCATAACCTAGGCATAATCCAACGTCTTTGACTCCCTATATTGAAACTTCCAAGGCACCCTCCCGCTTTTGAAGTTTGGCTCGGGCGCAAAATCCAATACCTGGATTGCGCTAAACAACGGGCCAAACACCTTATCCGCTAAAAACGTATCCTCCGTCTTCAGCTTTGGATTCAACCAGCACGCCACCTGCGTCAGCACATTTATAGCCGTTGAATACCGTAGCATCCAGTGCGCCAGCCGCACGCGCCACGTCGCGCCCTTTTTGTGCACCTTTTGCACGCCGGCAAACATTGCGCGCCACTCCTCCGTCAACAGCGTCTCGTCGCGTACCGCGTGCAGTCTATTAGCCAGCAGCGCCACCATCTCGATGCCGGTGTTTATGCCCAGGGCGATATTCGGCATCATCTTGTGCACCGAGTCGCCAATCAAACACACGCGCCCGTCGAACCACTTGCTAGCTACGCCCTGCTCCAAATCGGCCATTCCGTACCGGATGCGCGTGTCCCACAGCTCCTGTAGCGTGACGGACACGCCATCATGGCCGACGACCGGCCACGAGCCGTATTTCTCGAGGAATTCCTTGATAGAGTCCTGGCCGTGATAGTGGGGCACTTTACGGGTTTTGCGCTCGGGCGCATAGAACACCCATGTGACGCAGTTCTTGGCCACCAGAATCTGCAGCGTAGTACCCGCGACCGAGTTGTCAATCATTTCGCCGACTTTAAAGTGCGGGTTGGGCGCGCTACAGCCGAATAGACCGGTGTAGGGGATTTCAAAGCTCTGGCTGTTGGGATTCTTGGACGGGTTAAGGATCCGGCGGGTATTGCTGTGTACACCGTCGGCGGCGAGAATAATGTCACCCGTATAGGACGTGCCATCAGCACAGATTGCAGTGGCGGATGTGTCGGTTTGGGAGATGGCTTCGACGGTCTTTCCCGTGAGGATGCGCTCTGAGGCCAAGGGTAGGCATTTGTAGAGGACCTCAATGAATCTGACGCGCTCAAAGAGCAAGAAGCCGTGGCCATGGCTGTGAGTTGCGGTTAGCTTATTATCGAGGGGTTATATCAGGGACAGTACAGCAGGTGCCGAGGGGGGGGGGAACTGACTTTTCACGAAGCCGGTCAAAGTAGTACCATGTGGCGTATTCCTTCCCGGATGGGTTCTGGCGCCGTGCGTAAGCCATTTCGGTGGCGGCTTCATTCATCTTCTCATACAAGCCGTTGCCCAGCTGGTCAATAATTCTGACACCTTGTGGGAACAAGCCAATCGAGCCGCCTCTGTCCTGCACAACCTGGTTGCTCCTTTCCAGAATAACAAAATCTTCAATGCCAGCTGCCAATAGCGCGTGAGCCATGATGAGGCCGCAGGGCCCAGAGCCAATAATCACGACTCTCATTATAGTAATAAAGATGAGCTAACTGGTGGTGTGATGACTTGATATCAAGAGAGAAAAGAAAGGACAAAAGCAAAACTGGTTTAGATAAATAGAAAGAATGTCCTTGACAGTCTGATTCAACGACAATGAGGAAAGAAAGGTGGCAAACAGGAATAGAAATGAAGGCAAAGTCTCAAGTTAGCAAAAAAAAAAAAAAAAAAAAAAGAAAATAAAAAAGTCGGGCCCATGTTTATTAAATAAAGAATAAATAACTACTGCACACCGTTCCTGCGTTGGTCCATCCTGCTGGGGTTGAGGCTTGAGCCGAGGTGAAAAGGCTGGTGAAAATGCGCTCGTTCCTTTTTATATTGGGATTTGGATACACTGAATTTGTGGGCGTGGGCCGCATAGGAAGCTCTTTCCATTCCATCAGGACACAGGGCAAGGAACAAGTCAGGAAGCGGAAAATACAGTAGTACTCCCAGACCCACGGAGGATGAAATAGTACTACTACTACTACTACTACTACTACTACTACTACTACTACTACTGCTAGTAGCGGTAAGTACTTTCTTTCTCCTTGTTACTGCCCGGAGCTTTTCTTTCCGGAAGCTGCCAACACAGAAAAACGGTCAAACGGCGATACTACTACTAGTACTAGTAATCATGATTCACGTTGGTGGCGTTTCTTTCTCTTTCCATTCTACTAGTATCAAGTACTAGTAGTACTTGCTCTATCTGTCGTCACCAACAACAAATACACAATAAGAGAAAGTGCTTCCGTCGTTTCGTATCGAAACTCCACGGTGTAAAGTCGTACTCAACTCTTCCCACCAGGTTACTTTTTATTCCTTTTTTTTTCTTATCCCTCATCTGCGTCACAAACCTTTTTTTTTTCTTTGCATGTCGACATACGTATCTCTCAATTTCTTTCTGCGTGTTCGGATAGAGAATCTCCTAGTCAAAGCGACAGAGCTTCGGACTACTCACAACACCGAGATTTCTCTTCCTGATTGCTTGTCAAAACTGGGTTCACTCCACTGGGATATTTTTTTTTTCTTTCCTTGTCTTTTCAATGGGTTTATTTGATGATTTGATACTACGTTAAATCCTGGTCGGTGCTTAGACGAGCTTCACCGATCGAACTCATGTCACAAACTGCTTTTGCCAGCTAAAAGTCAAGCTTGTCAAGGTCTGTAAAGCAAGTTCATTAACTCTAGTCGAGTTTATTTTGTTGTTTTTTTTCGACATAGCTGACTATAAATCTCGAAGCGTGTAGATTTCTTTCACTATTATTCTTATCGCCCGCTGAACCAAATTTTAATCCCAAATAATGCCGGGAATGGTCTCTTTCAAATCAGCATTTAGCCGCCTCACGCAAATACCCAATGCCACACAACTTACGACAAAGAAAATTCCGCTTCTCGCGTCGGCCCCGGCCACCAATCGAGACTAAGCGAGTACTACCATGCACAACACACCAACTACACCGAGGCCGACCTGCATGACGCTACCATTTCAGGTAATGAAATACCAATGAATCCCTGTGGGCTGGGCTTATCTATTATCCCAATACCACCAGATACCACACCCCACAATTGTATAGACAAATACTTGGGTAAGTAGTATGTAAAAGTCTAGACTGTTGAGTAATTGAGTTGCTTTCAGTGATGCCAGTGGCATCACACTCCATCAAGCTCTGGGTGTTCAAACAGCATCAGCTCATACTCCAGCTATTGGCTTACTATGACGTTTCATCAAGTACATCGAGAAAGTTGCGCTCCAAGAGAAACTATCAGCTTCAATGTGAAAGAGAATATCAATTTATCCACCCATTGCACTTTCTCGGTATTCCGAGCGGTATAATATGAGACCACTATATCTGTATCCCGTCCAAGCATGGAATCGCAATCATTTACAATAACACCATGCAAGGCAATGTTTCCGAATGGTTCTCCTATACAGTACTCAACATACTAGGAAAATTTGCTGATTCCGGCCTCGGAACAGAATTTTCCATCCTGTAACTGCCATTTCCATAAATATTTACCCGCCAGATTTATTTTCCATGGAACTTTGTGCATTTTACTTGGTGGGATTCTTGCTTAAAGAGGCTCGTGGTCATGATGGAAGTATAATTATTAGCTTCAATGGAAGTGTTACACGCCAAATTTAGCCTACTACTACTAGTAGTAGTACTTCCAGAAGTGAATAAGCTTATGACCGTGAGTCGATGAATGGATTAATGCACCACTTAGTCATCTTATTATACAAACTTTAATGCTTTCATCCATCTCAGCCACATTCAGCCCGACTTTTGCCCTCTGCCATCTTTGAGCCACATCTGTAGAGTATTGCCTATTGTGGCCGTATATCTATCTGGCTGCTACGCAACAACGTCAGGAAAATGGTTGTCTATATGATGAATTTCCACATTTGGCCATCCCATCACTTTCAGTCCACACAACTTATAAAAGCTGGGCTATAAAATGTTCTTCTCTTGCTTTCTAGAATTCGGCGACTTTTTCCTCCAGCACAATCACTTACCGACTCAAGATTTATCTTATCACAATGGAAGACTTTCTACTCGCCCTCATTATCCTGCTTCCCATCGGCGCCGCCGGTGCCGTTATCGCCATCGTCAAGGCCATATATTTCAAGCCACGCTGCGATGTAAGTACTTTGATGCCATATGTCTCATTTCCATCAACTAGCATTGATTCTAACTATGCTGCGGTTTAACAGAACCCGGACTCGCTCGCGGCAAGCTATACCCGAGGCACTCTCGTGACTAAACGAGACGTGCAAACTATCCGCAGCTGGAATTGGTGGTAGCAGGTTCAGCGTCATTGACGTTTGAATCAGCCATCATTACCAGAAACTAGGGCATGCATTATACTTATGTCCTATCTACGACCCAATACATTCGACATTAAATCAACCCAACGGACAGTCTGCACGAACATTAAGCACTCTCCTTTTCAGGATCCACTCGACCCTCGGTGACAACCCCATTTGTGCCCGCAATTTCTCCATTTCTTGCTTCCTCTTTCTTGCTTTCATCCAGCTTAGCCTGCGCAGGCATCTTGATGCTCGCCCACTCCATCGCCGCCGCGCCAATCACCGAAATACAGCACGCCACCAATCCAACCTGGAACACCTTTCTCATCGCCTCGTTGTATTCCACCAGCAGCACAGCCTTATCCACCCCCGGCAGGTCAGTCAGCGACGTAGCGCCAATATTCTTGATGACTGCCGGGTCCACGCCCGGCAGTCTCTTGAAGAGCTCTTCAATCAGCACGTTTTGCGCAATGGTGATAAACACCGATCCGCCAAGCAACTGGCCAAACATCATCAACGCCGTGCCAATAGGGACGTCGGCGGTGGGCAGGACGGTCTGCGCAGCAATATTGGGCACTTGGAAGGTCGCTCCCAGGCCGAATCCGTAGAGGAACTCGTATCCGATCCAGCGCGATTGCGGTGAGTGCACCTGCAGAGTGGTCAGCAGACCGGCGCCAATGCACATAATCACGATTCCGGCCAAGAGGACGGGAGTGTAGTAGCCAGTCTTGGAAATCAAGACGCCGGTCGAGCTTGTGGCGATAACCATGGCGATGACGAGGGGGATCAGACGAATGCCGGACTGAACGGGCGAGAGGCCTTTAATGGCTTGGAACCAAATGGGGAGGTAGTACACTGCAGTTCGCCATTAGGATTGTGTTACACACGAGTCTTGCAGAGGTCAACTTACAAAACACCATCATTCCGGATCCAACGAAAAACACGGCAAAGTATCCGGCGTAAATCGTCCGCCGCTTGAAAATTCGGGGTGGGATTGTCGCCGTATTGGGAAACATGATCTGAATTGCGATAAAGGCAATGATGAGAAGGCCAGCGACGACCAGCAGCGCAATAATGGTGCCAGACTTCCACTATCAAACAGTTAGCAACCTTTTACTCTAGGAGACTAGCCCTCCAACGGCACTAACTTACCTCATGTTCCACACCGCCCCATTGCAGCGCCAACAGCAGACAAACCACTCCCGGCATAAAGGCCAAACACCCCGGGAAATCCAACTGACGCGCCTTATCCAGCGCACTGACGCGCTTCAAGTCGCGCGTAATGTCAAGTGCGTACAAGAGGACCACGGCGGCAACACCTCCCAATGGGAGGTTGATGTAGAAGCACCAGCGCCACGTGACCTTGGATGTGAATGCGCCGCCGACGAGCGGACCGACGACGGAGGCGATGCCAAAGATTGCACCAAAGAGGCCTTGATACGCGGGACGTTTGTGTAGTGGGACGGAGTAGACGAGCACAACGGTCTATTAGAGGTTAGCTCTCTCTCTCTCTCTCTCTCTCTCTCTCTCTCTCTCTCTCTCTCTCTAAACTTACGCATCCGGAAAAAATACCTGCGCCGCCAAGACCCGAAATCGCCCGCCCTGCAATAAACGCGCCCGACGTCGGTGCCGCGCCGCATATTGCCGAGCCAATTTCAAAAACAAAAATGCTACCCAGCAGAACAACTTTGATGTTGTAAAAGGAGTAAAGCTTGCCAAATATCAACTGGAACGCGCAGGTGGCAAAGAGGAATGCGCTGCCGTACCAGCTGATGTCGGTGACGGAGTGGAAGTCGTCGGTTATTCGGGGGACGGCGGTGGCGATGATGAGACGGTCCTATTTTTTTTGGCGGGGGCACTGTTAGGATAGAGAACTGTAAGACAAGACAAAATAGAGAGCGTACGAGGGCAAAGAGGAACATTGTCATGCCCAGTGAGAGCATGATGAGCACCAGCTTCAAACCTGTAGGATACCCGTCGGCATCAGCATTGTCGATTGTTGGCGGGAGAAGCACCTCGGTTGCTCGCGTCGTTGTATCCGGGGCTGGCTGAGACGTTGATGTCGACCCGGCCTTGGCGTCGGACGGAGCGGCAGAAGCAGAGGTAGAGGCATTTAAGCTTTTGTCATCGCTCTTGGCAGCACCGGCTGTTGCTGTGGAGTCGTCCATCGTTGTTGCTGCCAGCGAGTGAGTATACTTTGACAGATAATCAAACTCGATAGTCAATTCGCTGACTTCGGCGATGAACGGATGGCCGACAAAAAGCACCGGGTGGGTAGACGGTGCGATAATGAAAGAAAAGAAACAAAACTCTCTTGGAAATATGACAGAGAAAAACCTTTTCTCCTTCCCTCCTGACTCCGGTTACTCTTTTGTACAGTACATTAATGATTGGGTAATTGCCTTTCTTTATGTGTGAAATTGGAGTGAACACGCTTCTAGGGCAGGTGCGACTATACGGCCGTTTTTGCCTTGTTTTCAATGTTTCTGCCTGTCTCTTGCGTTATTCTTTTTGTCTATTTTCTTCTTTATTTTTGCTGCTAATTCGCGCTATTCTTGTCATGTCAAAGTTCACCTCTTTTCTTTAATTCCCGGTCTTTTTGAAATAAAGCCCAGATTGTGTGGGCGCGTGTCCGAAAGGGATTAAAGTCAAGTCCACAGAAGAAGTATACAGGCATCTTTTTCCTAGAGGGATGTGATTGGTGAAAACCCAAATCTTGCCAAAGACAAAGTGCAGGCAGGCAGGTGTCAGCAAGATCAAGAAAGCCTGCATACTTACTTGAGCCGCCCTAGCCCATTTGACTATACTCCGTAGACAGAAATCAGCTTCTCTTAGTGTTCTTTTATCTGCGACAAAACTACAGTAAGAAGCACACTCAGAGCGGAGGTCGGGCAATACAATGCCGTTAGTTTCTTGTTGTTCGTGCAACCATATCTATGATAGTCTCAAACACGACAAACACTTTTTTCCATAAGAGAATATGAGCACTTTGACATGGCATTTCTACTATGAGAAATCGCTAGGGATGTTAATCATATCGGACTGTAGTTGGGGATATGCCTAAGTGACACGACTAACACGACTAACACGAGTATAACCCTGGTGATGAGGATAACCCTATCACACAGGTCATGTAGATGTCCAAGTATAGAGAGCTCTGAAAATGACAACACAATATTCGTTTTACAAGTATTTAATCCAGAAAAAGGGAAGAATAATCCATCGGAATCGATACAGGTCACCGATCAGACTCGGCGTTTTGTGGGCTGTCATACCCGGCGATGAGACAAAATGGGAACACAAGGGTTACTTGGTTACATACATAGGGTTATATCAGGGCACTCGAGCAGCTACGGTACAGTCTTTCTCGGAGCCTTTATAGCACCTCATTTTTATCCCAAGGAAAATACCCGGGATTAATTAGCGATTAGGTTGGTAAATGTGATAATGATGCCAGGATGTGCGTCAAGAGTACGGAGTAGATCAAACGGAGGGACGTGACAATGATTTCAACCTGAGAAAACCAAACTACAGTGTAGTGGTACTGTACTCTATTGATGGTCGAGCAAGAACTACAAGTAAGGCAGAAAAGACAAAAAGGTGCCCCGTGACAACTGGCAAGTCAGCCGTCTACCTCCTGAAAGGCATGGCAACATTGGTACCGGCCTTGAAAAGTGACGAGACCAGACGTGAAGGGAGCGTGGGATGATCGGTAACAGCTCACATACTCCGTATATATTATTTGCTGTTTGTTTCATCCCCTAAAAGGCAAGTTGCGACAAGAGACATGGTTCTACGGAGTACAATACTCTGTAGTATACGTAGTACTATTGTTGGACCTAGTGGTGCCATTCCACGGGCCCCTCAATAACATGGAGAGAGAACTGTGCGTTATACTATCCCGTACTATCTCTGGGTTTCTACGCAACTACTGCTACTTTTGATCTCATCGATGGGATTCGTCTTGACGGTTTTGTTTTGAAGTACTTACACAAGATCCAGGAAATCAGCATGTAAAAAAAAAGTCAAAAGAAATACAAAAAAAAATAAAAAAATAAAAAGGGCAATAATTGAAATGTGGAAAGAGTACGGAAGCTTAGGGAAAATGACCCAATCGTGTCAGAAACGCAACGCAGCGTGCCAGTTGACCAAGCAGACATACCGACCAACATGGCCTTTGTATACTACTAGTATTTTCTTTCTTGTTTCTTCCTATCCATTCATCATGAAAAGACAATAGAAAAGAAAAACAGTGATCAAGTTAAGTCTTTGGTGGTGCTTTATGGCTGGGTTTGCACTTTTTTTTTAATGGCCCTGATCACAGAATTGCGAGCCTGAATACTTGTCTTATATCTATTTTTCCCACGGAGTATAGCCAAATCAGGAAAAGCAATACGTCTGGAATAGCTGACTGTGCCATAGAAAACAGCCAAAAAAGGACAAGAGGAGGGGAGAAAAGGGAGATCGGCGATAGTGAGGATGAGATAGCATTGACTTGATTTTCGTCCTGGGTTTGCATTTGCGCCAGTCCGGCAATGTATTTTCCGCTCCTTCTGTTTGCTGTTGTCGGCTTTGCACCCGCGTTCTTCTATTTTGAGCTATCCTCAGACTTTCATTCCTCTGCCATCTGAATTTTTCAGACCAAGCGTTAGCTTCTAAACAAGAAATGGTGATAAAAACCCTTTGAACCTGGAGGGTCGTGGCAGTTGTCTATCGCGAGTTCTTCAGAGCCCCATCTTGAGCTCCTCATCAAGGAATCCCTCAAACAGACGGCAGAAGAACGCAGAAAAACGCGTTTTATTTTTCTACCTGCTCCAAGGCGGCCTAAGCCCTCCTACACTGTATAAACCCAAAAAAAGGCAACTTTGTTAGGCTATATCCTCCCATGAAAAAAGGCAAGTGCCCGAAACTTGACAACGCAAGACCCGGGCAGATTCCAGCTGGACAAAATAGAACGAGGAAAGGGAAAGAACAACAAGATAATCTACTGAATAGTGAGCGTATCGGTGAGTTTGTGGTTGCCTCGAATCACGCGCCGTGCTCACCGCATAATTTGCGAGTTTGTACTTTTGCGTATTCGGCAGCTGTATCCACAATTAAGTCAATCAATCAAGTGGCAAGGCAAACGGCGGGCCGGTGGGTGTGCCCACGAAATTGATCCACCTTGTACTATACCAAAATGCCAGTTGGGCCAGAGCCGAGCCTGCGAGAAAATCGGGAAAACAACGGACAAGTCCGGATGGGGTTTGCGACTTGCATTCCGGAATATTCTCTTTCAAATGGCAAGCTCGCTTGACGAAGAAAGAGGAGATTTAAAAAAAAAAAAAAAAAGAAGAAAAAAAAATCACAAGGCCCGGATAGTGGATGTGGAGCCTTATCCGGAGACATCAATTACGCTGAGCTATGAATCAATTGACAAGCAAACTGCAGCAGAAATGTACCGAAGTTGATAGAAGGTCCATCAGGCAGGCGGCAGCGGGCGTTGGGTCCCGTCTCTCCTGGCGGCAATGCAACCTGTGTTGTAGCAAACAAGCAGCAACAAAACAAGCTCGCTCCACTGAAGGTTACTCTGTAAAGCCAAAGACCGGGCGAGCCACACGGAGAAGCAGAGCAAATTAAAGGTCAAGTGACTTGACTTTTGCTTCTTCTTTCGGCTTTTTGCGTGAGCTTGTTTCCAAATTTTCCCCAATGTATCCTTTTAATTTTTGATGTTTTACTTTTTGTCGCGATTTCGTTTGAGCCGGCACGTTGAACGGACGGGTTTTGAAGCGCGGACGTGGGAAACCTTTTTTTTTTTTCTTTCTTTTCTTTCTTTTTTTTTTCTTTTCTTTTTTTTTTTTTTTTTTTTTTTTTTTTTTCTCAAGGAAAAGGCTAACAAGGGGGCGCCGCATGGAAGCGAAATGTTGTCATTTTAGACCGGAGGAGGAAGGTGTAGCCCATATCTAAAGAGAAGAAGAGAAAAGAATTAACCGGAGCGGACAAGAGCTGAACACGATGCATCAAAATCGAACGAATCCGACTGAAGCGGAACGCAACACAACGCAATTAAATCACAATAATAATAAAATTAAGGCGGCACGGGTTGACGGACAAATACCTGCGTTTGGGCTTGGGCTGCCGAAATCTCTCAACAATCACGCCAGACCAAATCTTGCACGGGGCCAGGGAAATAAGAAAAAAAGTCCAGAAGTTGTCGTGTGGCGTTTTTTATTTATTTCAGTTGGTGTTGCTGAGTCGGCCCACGCCAAGAGGGGGGTTCGACTAGCAGCGGCCCGTTATAGTGTATTGTAGGGGGGCACAGTATACAGAGTACGGAGTATACTACGCCGTACAAATGCTTTTTTTTTTTTTTAATATTTTCTTTTTAGGCGGGATAGGCAGGGCCTGAAATGAAAAAGAAAAGCTCCCCACTTTCGTTCGGCTCGGTCTTCGGCCGCTGATCAGCGGCGGCAAGGCGAAAAGCCCAAACAAAACTACAAAGTACTGCGTAAAGTAAAAAAAAAACGAAGAATAAAACCAACGGAATGGGGGGGGG